>JAJSRW010001354.1:0-30022 GCA_022414725.1 Microglena sp. YARC | reverse complement strand
CTTTACTCCGGATTGGCCTCGCGCAATCCTCACTCCGGTAGAAAGCCCCCGAATACGCGATACACGAGCTAAGCAGTCTTACTGAGTGGCTTTATTCTTCGGTCGCAGCCTCCTCTTGCCCTTCCTCCCCTCCTCTCATCCACCGGAGATCGTACACTTAACACACAACACCGCGCACACTAAACACTTATCCATTCACCCCATCCCCCTTTATCTCTCACTTTCTGCTTACTATGATCCCCCTTTCACTTCGACTCTCGCGTCTCTGCGCCAATTCCTGGGAGGCTGCCGAAGAGCTACAGAGCTTAAGCAGTACTTCTGGAGGGAGCTTAATTCTTCGGTCGAGATCCCATGCCCCCCCCTCTTTGAGCATCTCCAATTTCTGTCCGCCCCTTTACTCCGGATTGGCCTGCGGCGCCAAAATTCCTGGAGGCTGCCGAAGAGTACAGAGCTAAGCAGTTACTTATGGAGGAGCTTTGATTCTTCGTCGAGCTCTCTGCTGCGCTCTGACATCATCCTTTTCTGTCTGCCCCTTTACTCGATTGGCATTCGCGGCCAAATTCTTGGAGGCTTGCCGAAGAGCTACAGAGCTAAGCAGTACTTATGGAGGAGCTTTATTCTTCGTCGAGCTCCTCTGCCTCCTCCTTTGAGCATCTCCTATTTCTGTCTGCCCTTTACTCCGGATTGGCCTCGCGCCAATTCCTGGAGGCTGCCAGAATGAGGGTACAGAGCTATAGCAGTACTTATGGAGGAGCTTATTCTTCGTCGAGCTCCTCTGCCTCCTCTTTGGAGCATCTCCTATTTCTGTCTGCCCCTTTAACTCCGGATTGGCCTCGCGCCAATTCCTGGAGTGCCGAAGAGGTCAGAGCTAAGCAGTCCTTCCGGAAGGAGCTTTATTCCTTCGGTTTGAGCTCCTCTGCCTCTCTTTGAGGCATCTCCTATTTCTGTCTGCCCCTTACTCCGGATTGGCCTCGCGCAACTTCCTGGCTCGCGAGAGGTACAGAGCTAAGCAGTAACTTCTGGAGGAAGCATTATTCTTACGTCGAGCTCCTCTGCCCTCTTTGAGCATCTCCTATTTCTGTCTGCCCTATTACTCCGGATCTAGCGACATCGCCCAATTCCCTGGAGGCTGCCGAAGAGGTAGAGATAGCAGTATAATAGAGGACGCTTTATTCTTCGGTACGAGCTCCTCTGCTCTTCTTTGAGCATTCCTATTTTCTGTCTGCCCCTTTACTCCGGATTGGCTCCGCCGCCAATTCTGGACGCCGAGAGGTACAGAGCTAAGCAGTACTTATGGGAGGAGCTTTAATTCTTCGGTCGAGCTCCTCTGCCTCTCTTAGCATCTCCTATTTCACTGTCTGCCTTTTCCGGTTGGCCCGCCGCCATTCTGGAGGCTGCCGAAGAGGTACAGAGCTAAGCAGTACTTCTGGGAGGAGCTTTATTTTCGTCGAGCTCCTCTTGCCTCCTTATTGAGCATCTCCAATTTCTGTCCTGCCCCTTTACTCGGATTGGCCTCGCGCCATTCCTGAGAGCTGCCGAAGAGGTTACAGAGCAAGGTACTTCTGGGGAGCTTTATTCTTCGGTCGAGCTCCTCTGCCTCCTCTGTTGAGCATCTCCAATTTCTGTCTGCCCCTTTTCTCCGGATTGGCCTCGCGCAATTCCTGGAGGCTGCCGAGAGGTTACAGGCTAAGCAGTACTCTGGAGGAGCTTTATTCTTCCGGTTCGAGCTCTCTGCCTCCTCTTTAGCATCTTCCATTTCTGGTTGCCCTTTCGCGCCAATTTACTCCGGATTGGCTTCGGCGCCAAATCCTGGAAGCTGCCGAGAGGTACAGAGTAAGCAGTACTTCTGGAGGAGCTTTATCTTCGGTCGAGCTCCTCTGCTTCTTGAGCATCTCCAAATTCTGTCTTGCCCCTTTACTCCGGATTGGGCCTCGCGCCCAATTCCCTGCGAGGTGCCGAAGAGGTACAGAGCTAAGCAGTACTTCTGGAAGGAGGCTTTATTCTTCGGTCGAGCTCCTACTGCCTCCTCTTTTGAGCATCTCCAATTTCTGTCGTGCCTCCCATTTAACCCGGGGGAAAATTTTGGCCCACTCGCGCCAATTCCTTGCCAAGAGGTACAGAGCTAAGCGCTACTTCTGGAGGAGCTTTACTGTTTTCTTTGCGTGAGCTCCTCTGCCTGCTTCTTTTTGAGCATCGCCTCAACTCGGTATCTTGCTCTGCCCTTCTCTCCGATTCCTGGAGCTCCTGGATTGGCGTTTCAAAGGCAGGTAACAAGAACGCTTAAGCCAGTAACCTCTAATTCGGTCGGCTCGAGTCTCCATCTGCTCTCTCAGAGCTAATACGCGGTAGCGTAACTCCGGATTGGCCTCACGGATTCCTGGAGGCCTGCCCGAAGAGCGTTACAGCTAACGCTAAAGCAGTACTTCTGGAGGAACGCTTTATTCTCGTGAGCCTCCTCTGCCTCCTCTTTGAGCATCGCGCTAATTTCTGTCCTGCCCCTTTCGGTCGATTGGCTCGCGCCAATTCTGGAGGCTGCCGAAGAGGTACAGAGCTAAGCTCTTTGGAGGAGCTTTTATTCTTCGGCGAGCTCTCTGCCTCCTCTGAGCCAAAATCCCTCCCCCCCCCCCCCCCCCCCCTTTTTTCTTTGGTCTGCCCCTTTTACTCGGATTGGCCTCGCGTCCAATTCCTGGAGGCTGCGAAGAGGTTACAGGAGCTAAGCAGTACTTGCGAGGAGCTTCTCCGGGAGCTCCTCTGCTCTTCTTTGGCATCTCCTATTTCGCGCATTTACTGCGGGATTGGCCTCCGCGCCAAATCCTGGAGGCTGCGAAGAGGTACAGAGCTAAAGTACTTAGGTAGGACTTTATTCTTCGGTCGGAGCTCTCTCTGCCTCCTCCTGAGATCTCCTATTTCTGTCTGCCCCTTTACTCCATTGGCTGCGCGCCAAATTCCTAGGAGGCTGCCGAAGAGGTAACAGAGCTAAGCAGACTTCCGGGGAGCTTTATTCTTCGGGTTGAGCTCCTCTGCCTCCTCTTTACAGCTCGCCTATTTTCTCTGCCCCTTTTAACTCCGGATTGGCCCTCCGCGCCAATTTGAGCTGCGAAGATACAGAGCTAAGCAGTACTTATGGAGGAGCCTTTATTCTTCGGTCGAGCTCCTCTGCCTCCTCTTTGAGCATCTCCTATTTCTGTCTGCCCTTTACTCGGTTGGCCTCGCGCTCAATTTCCTGGATTGCTGCCGCCCAAGAGGTACAGAGCTAAGCAGTACTTATAGAGCTTTATTCTTCGGTCGGAGCTCCTCTGCCTCGCTCTTTGAGCATCTTCAATTTCTGTCTGCCCCTTTACTCCGGATTGGCCTCGCGCCAATTCCTGGAGGCTGCCGAAGAGGTACAGAGCTAAGCAGTACTTCTGGAGGAGCTTTATTCTTCGGTCGAGCTTCCTCTGCCTCCTCTTTGAGCATCTCCAATTTCTGTCTGCCCCTTTACTCCGGATTGGCCTCGCGCCAATTTCCTGGAGGCTGCCGAAGAGGTACAGAGCTAAGCAGTACTTCTGGAGGAGCTTTATTCTTCGGTCGAGCTCCTCTGCCTCCTCTTTGAGCATCTCCAATTTTCTGTCTGCCCCTTTACTCCGGATTGGCCTCGCGCCAATTCCTGGAGGCTGCCGAAGAGGTACAGAGCTAAGCAGTACTTCTGGAGGAGCTTTTTATTTCTTCGTTCGAGCTCCTCTGCCTCCTCTTTGAGCATCTCCAATTTGTGCATGGCCCCTTTACTCCGGATTGGCCTCGGCGCCAATTCCTGGAGGCTGCCGAAGAGGTACAGAGCTAAGCAGTACTTCTGGAGGAGCTTTATTCTTCGGTCGAGCTCCTCTGCCTCCTCTTTGAAGCATCTCCAATTTCTGTCTGCCCTTTACTCTTCGGAGCTTTTGGCCTCTGCGCATCTCCAATTCCCCCTGGAGGCTGCCGAAGAGGTACAGAGCTAAGCAGTACTTCTGGAGGAGCTTTATTCTTCGTCGAGCTCCTCTGCTACTCCTCTTTGAGCATCTCCAATTTCTGTCTGCCCCTTTAACTCCGGATTGGCCTCGCGCCAATTCCTGGAGGCTGCCGAAGAGGTACAGAGCTAGCAGTACTTTCTGGAGGAGCTTTATTCTTCGGTCGAGCTCCTCTGCCTCCTCTTTGAGCATCTCCAATTTCTGTCTGCCCCTTTACTCCGGATTGGCCTCGCGCCAATCCTGGAGGCTGCCGAAGAGGTACAGAGCTAAGCAGTACTTCTGGAGGAGCTTTATTCTTTTCGGTCGAGCTCCTCTGCCTCCTCTTTGAGCATCTCCAATTTCTGTCTGCCCCTTTACTCCGGATTGGCCTCGCGCCAATTCCTGGAGGCTGCCGAAGAGGTACAGAGCTAAGCAGTACTTCTGGAGGAGCTTTATTCTTCGGTCGAGCTCCTCTGCCTCCTCTTTGAGCATCTCCAATTTCTGTCTGCCCCTTTACTCCGGATTGGCCTCGCGCCAATTCCTGGAGGCTGCCGAAGAGGTACAGAGCTAAGCAGTACTTCTGGAGGAGCTTTATTCTTCGTCGAGCTCCTCTGCCTCCTCTTTGAGCATCTCCAATTTCTGTCTGCCCTTTACTCCGGATTGGCCTCGCGCCAATTCCTGGAGGCTGCCGAAGAGGTACAGAGCTAAGCAGTACTTCTGGAGGAGAGTCGAGCTTTATTCTTACTCCGGATTGGGTCGAGCATACTTCTGGAGGAGCCTTATTCTCGGTCGAGCTCCTCTCTCTTTGAGCATCTCCAATTTCTGTCTGCCCCTTTACTCCGGATTGGCCTCGCGCCAATCCTGGAGGCTGGCCGAAGAGGTACAGAGCTAAGCAGTACTTCTGGAGGAGCTTTTTCTTCGGTCGAGCTCCTCTGCCTCCTCTTTGAGCATCTCCAATTTCTGTCTGCCCCTTACTCCGGATTGGCCTCGCGCCAATTCCTGGAGGCTGCCGAAGAGGTACAGAGCTAAGCAGTACTTCTGGAGGAGCTTTATTCTTCGGTCGAGCTCCTCTGCCTCCTCTTTGAGCATCTCCATTTCTGTCTGCCCCTTTACTCCGGATTGGCTCGCGCCAATTCCTGGAGGCTGCCGAAGAGGTACAGAGCTAAGCAGTACTTCTGGAGGAGCTTTATTATTCGGTCGAGCTCCTCTGCCTCCTCTTTGAGCATCTTCCAATTTCTGTCTGCCCCTTTACTCCGGATTGGCCTCGCGCCAATTCCTGGAGGCTGCGAAGAGTACAGAGCTAAGCAGTACTTTGGAGGAGCTTTATTCTTCGTCGAGCTCCTCTGCCTCCTCTTTGAGCATCTCCAATTTTGTCATGCCCCTTTACTCCGGATTGGCCTCGCGCCAATTCCTGGAGGCTGCCGAAGAGGTACAAGAGCTAAGCAGTACTTTGGAGAGCTTTCTTTTCGGTCGAGCTCCTCTGCCTCCTCTTTGAGCATCTCCAATTTCTGTCTGCCCCTTTACTCCGGATTGGCCTCGCGCCAATTCCTGGAGGCTGCCGAAGAGGTACAGAGCTAAGCAAGTACTTATTTGGAGGAGCTTTATTCTTCGGTCGAGCTCCTCTGCCTCCTCTTTGAGCATCTCCAATTTCTGTCTGCCCCTTTACTCCGGATTGGCCTCGCGCCAATTCCTGAGGCTGCGAAGAGGTACAGAGCTAAGCAGTACTTCTGGAGGAGCTTTATTTTCGTCGAGCTCCTCTGCCTCCTCTTTGAGCATCTCCAATTTCTGTCTGCCCCTTTACTCCGGATTGGCCCTCGCGCCAATTCCTGGAGGCTGCCGAAGAGGTACAGAGCTAAGCAGTACTTCTGGAGGAGCTTTATTCTTCGGTCGAGCTCCTCTGCCTCCTCTTTGAGCATCTCCAATTTCTGTCTGCCCCTTTACTCCGGATTGGCCTCGCGCCAATTCCTGGAGGCTGCGAAGAAGGTACAGAGCTAAGCAGTACTTCTGGAGGAGCTTTATTCTTCGGTCGAGCTCCTCTGCCTCCTCTTTGAGCATCTCCAATTTCTGTCATGCCCCTTTACTCCGGATTGGCCTCGCGCCAATTCCTGGAGGCTGCCGAAGAGTACAGAGCTAAGCAGTACTTCTGGAGGAGCTTTATTCTTCGGTCGAGCTCCTCTGCCTCCTCTTTGAGCATCTCCAATTTCTGTCTGCCCCTTTACTCCGGATTGGCCTCGCCCCAATTCCTGGAGGCTGCCGAAGAGGTACAGAGCTAAGCAGTACTTCTGGAGGAGCTTTTATTCTTCGGTCGAGCTCTCTGCCTCCTCTTTGAGCATCTCCAATTTTCTGTCTGCCCCTTTACTCCGGATTGGCCTCGCGCCAATTCCTGGAGGCTGCCGAAGAGGTACAGAGCTAAGCAGTACTTCTGGAGGAGCTTTTATTCCGAAGAGGTCGAGCTCCTCTGCTCCTCCTCCTCTTTGAGCATCTCCAATTCTGTCTGCCCCTTTACTCCGGATTGGCCTCGCGCCAATTCCTGGAGGCTGCCGAAGAGGTACAGAGCTAAGCAGTACTTCTGGAGGAGCTTTATTCTTCGGTCGAGCTCCTCTGCCTCCTCTTTGAGCATCTCCAATTTCTGTCTGCCCCTTTACTCCGGATTGGCCTCGCGCCAATTCCTGGAGGCTGCCGAAGAGGTACAGAGCTAAGCAGTACTTCTGGAGGAGCTTTATTCTTCGGTCGAGCTCCTCTGCCTCCTCTTTGAGCATCTCCAATTTCTGTCTGCCCCTTTACTCCGGATTTGGCCTCGCGCCAATTCCTGGAGGCTGCCGAAGAGGTACAGAGCTAAGCAGTACTTCTGGAGGAGCTTTATTCTTCGGTCGAGCTCCTCTGCCTCCTCTTTGGCATCTCCAATTTCTGTCTGCCCCTTTACTCCGGATTGGCCTCGCGCCAATTCCTGGAGGCTGCCGAAGAGGTACAGAGCTAGCAGTACTTCTGGAGGAGCTTTATTCTTCGGTCGAGCTCCTCTGCCTCCTCTTTGAGCATCTCCAATTTTCTGTCTGCCCCTTTACTCCGGATTTGGCCTCGCGCCAATTCCTGGAGGCTGCCGAAGAGGTACAGAGCTAAGCAGTACTTCTGGAGGAGCTTTATTCTTCGTCGAGCTCCTCTGCCTCCTCTTTGAGCATCTCCAATTTCTGTCTGCCCCTTTACTCCGGATTGGCCTCGCGCCAATTCCTGGAGGCTGCCGAAGAGGTACAGAGCTAAGCAGTACTTCTGGAGGAGCTTTATTCTTCGGTCGAGCTCCTCTGCCTCCTCTTTGAGCATCTCCAATTTCTGTCTGCCCCTTTACTCCGGATTGGCCTCGCGCCAATTCCTGGAGGCTGCCGAAGAGGTACAGAGCTAAGCAGTACTTCTGGAGGAGCTTTATTCTTCGGTCGAGCTCCTCTGCCTCCTCTTTGAGCATCTCCAATTTCTGTCTGCCCCTTTACTCCGGATTGGCCTCGCGCCAATTCCTGGAGGCTGCCGAAGAGGTACAGAGCTAAGCAGTACTTCTGGAGGAGCTTTATTCTTCGGTCGAGCTCCTCTGCCTCCTCTTTGAGCATCTCCAATTTCTGTCTGCCCCTTTACTCCGGATTGGCCTCGCGCCAATTCCTGGAGGCTGCCGAAGAGGTACAGAGCTAAGCAGTACTTCTGGAGGAGCTTTATTCTTCGGTCGAGCTCCTCTGCCTCCTCTTTGAGCATCTCCAATTTCTGTCTGCCCCTTTACTCCGGATTGGCCTCGCGCCAATTCCTGGAGGCTGCCGAAGAGGTACAGAGCTAAGCAGTACTTCTGGAGGAGCTTTATTCTTCGGTCGAGCTCCTCTGCCTCCTCTTTGAGCATCTCCAATTTCTGTCTGCCCCTTTACTCCGGATTGGCCTCGCGCCAATTCCTGGAGGCTGCCGAAGAGGTACAGAGCTAAGCAGTACTTCTGGAGGAGCTTTATTCTTCGGTCGAGCTCCTCTGCCTCCTCTTTTGAGCATCTCCAATTTCTGTCTGCCCCTTTACTCCGGATTGGCCTCGCGCCAATTCCTGGAGGCTGCCGAAGAGGTACAGAGCTAAGCAGTACTTCTGGAGGAGCTTTATTCTTCGGTCGAGCTCCTCTGCCTCCTCTTTGAGCATCTCCAATTTCTGTCTGCCCCTTTACTCCGGATTGGCCTCGCGCCAATTCCTGGAGGCTGCCGAAGAGGTACAGAGCTAAGCAGTACTTCTGGAGGAGCTTTATTCTTCGGTCGAGCTCCTCTGCCTCCTCTTTGAGCATCTCCAATTTCTGTCTGCCCCTTTACTCCGGATTGGCCTCGCGCCAATTCCTGGAGGCTGCCGAAGAGGTACAGAGCTAAGCAGTACTTCTGGAGGAGCTTTATTCTTCGGTCGAGCTCCTCTGCCTCCTCTTTGAGCATCTCCAATTTCTGTCTGCCCCTTTACTCCGGATTGGCCTCGCGCCAATTCCTGGAGGCTGCCGAAGAGGTACAGAGCTAAGCAGTACTTCTGGAGGAGCTTTATTCTTCGGTCGAGCTCCTCTGCCTCCTCTTTGAGCATCTCCAATTTCTGTCTGCCCCTTTACTCCGGATTGGCCTCGCGCCAATTCCTGGAGGCTGCCGAAGAGGTACAGAGCTAAGCAGTACTTCTGGAGGAGCTTTATTCATTTCGGTCGAGCTCCTCTGCCTCCTCTTTTGAGCATCTCCAATTTCTGTCTGCCCCTTTACTCCGGATTGGCCTCGCGCCAATTCCTGGAGGCTGCCGAAGAGGTACAGAGCTAAGCAGTACTTCTGGAGGAGCTTTATTCTTCGGTCGAGCTCCTCTGCCTCCTCTTTGAGCATCTCCAATTTCTGTCTGCCCCTTTACTCCGGATTGGCCTCGCGCCAATTCCTGGAGGCTGGCCGAAGAGGTACAGAGCTAAGCAGTACTTCTGGAGGAGCTTTATTCTTCGGTCGAGCTCCTCTGCCTCCTCTTTGAGCATCTCCAATTTCTGTCTGCCCCTTTACTCCGGATTGGCCTCGCGCCAATTCCTGGAGGCTGCCGAAGAGGTACAGAGCTAAGCAGTACTTCTGGAGGAGCTTTATTCTTCGGTCGAGCTCCTCTGCCTCCTCTTTGAGCATCTCCAATTTCTGTCTGCCCCTTTACTCCGGATTGGCCTCGCGCCAATTCCTGGAGGCTGCCGAAGAGGTACAAGAGCAGTACTTCTGGAGAGCTATTCGTCGAGCTCCTCTGCCTCCTCTTTGAGCATCTCCAACTTCTGGATTGGCCTCGGCCAATTCCTGGAGCTGCCTACAGAGCTAGCAGCTGAGGAGCTTTATTCTTCGGTCGAGCTCCTCTGCCTCCTCTTTGAGCATCTCCAATTTCTGTCTGCCCCTTTACTCCGGATTGGCCTCGCGCCAATTCCTGGAGGCTGCCGAAGAGGTACAGAGCTAAGCAGTACTTCTGGAGGAGCTTTATTCTTCGGTCGAGCTCCTCTGCCTCCTCTTTGAGCATCTCCAATTTCTGTCTGCCCCTTTACTCCGGATTGGCCTCGCGCCAATTCCTGGAGGCTGCCGAAGAGGTACAGAGCTAAGCAGTACTTCTGGAGGAGCTTTATTTCTTCGGTCGAGCTCCTCTGCCTCCTCTTTGAGCATCTCCAATTTCTGTCTGCCCCTTTACTCCGGATTTGGCCTCGCGCCAATTCCTGGAGGCTGCCGAAGAGGTACAGAGCTAAGCAGTACTTCTGGAGGAGCTTTATTCTTCGGTCGAGCTCCTCTGCCTCCTCTTTGAGCATCTCCAATTTCTGTCTGCCCCTTTACTCCGGATTGGCCTCGCGCCAATTCCTGGAGGCTGCCGAAGAGGTACAGAGCTAAGCAGTACTTCTGGAGGAGCTTTATTCTTCGGTCGAGCTCCTCTGCCTCCTCTTTGAGCATCTCCAATTTCTGTCTGCCCCTTTACTCCGGATTGGCCTCGCGCCAATTCCTGGAGGCTGCCGAAGAGGTACAGAGCTAAGCAGTACTTCTGGAGGAGCTTTATTCTTCGGTCGAGCTCCTCTGCCTCCTCTTTGAGCATCTCCAATTTCTGTCTGCCCCTTTACTCCGGATTGGCCTCGCGCCAATTCCTGGAGGCTGCAAGAGGTACAGAGCTAAGCAGTACTTCTGGAGGAGCTTTATTCTTCGGTCGAGCTCCTCTGCCTCCTCTTTGAGCATCTCCAATTTCTGTCTGCCCCTTTACTCCGGATTGGCCTCGCGCCAATTCCTGGAGGCTGCCGAAGAGGTACAGAGCTAAGCAGTACTTCTGGAGGAGCTTTATTCTTCGGTCGAGCTCCTCTGCCTCCTCTTTGAGCATCTCCAATTTCTGTCTGCCCCTTTACTCCGGATTGGCCTCGTCCCTCGCTCTACGGTGTCTCGTTTCTGGAGGGCTGCATGAGTATGCATGGCCCTGCCCTTTATCATCGCTGGTGAAGACCTGCCTTCATCATAGCGGATCATCTCGATGACCCTGTTCGCCCTGCTTGGACTTGGCAAGTGTCCAGCTGTGGACTTAGTTAGCTTAGTCTAGGTGTCTCTTCTTTCGGATTCTTGCTCTTCATGCCCCTCTGGCTCGCTTTTCTTCGTACTCCCCACCTCATCTCGTTTTGTTAGCTTGTTTCTTGTGGTCTTCCATGCCCTAGTCCCCTAGTGGAATCTGTTTGCCTTGTTGAGAACTAGCACCTCTTTGACTGGGGTAGGGCATGTAGTCTACGTGCGTGCCATGCAAGCTACGTGCCCTACCATGGTCAACCCTCCAAGGTGTCATTTCTCTCGGTTAGGGCATGGTTGTCCTCTAGTACTTAGTTAGCATGTCCTTGACCCGGTGTCCGTATTTGGCTATGGGTTTGCTGGATTATTCGGGTCTGGCCTCCTGGACTGCTTCTTGGGTTCACATGCCCCACCTCTGCCACATACCTGAGAATTAGGGGGCACCCTTTATCTTGAGTCTTTGGATCCCCCTGTGTTGTTTTGGCATGGCGCTTCGTTCTGTTTTGTCCCCCCCCCCCCCCCCTCTCCCTCCTTTCTCCCTCTCTTTCCCTATAGCCCAGCTTTGCACAGTTTGTTGGTTTCGCTTCTGACGTCTACGCCCTTGCTTGTGGTTTCTGGTGTTCGGGCAGGGCTTCGTGTTGGCTGCATCATATATCAGATGCTTACAGCCAACAGGTCTGCCCTATGAGGTGGATTCTCTTGCCCATGTCATGTGTGCCTGCTTGCTAAGTCTTGCTCGGATTGGTTTCTGGACTCTCTGTTCTTCGTCTGGACTCGCCCTTTTCTGCTCGGGTTGCCTATGGTTGCTCTTCTTGGCATCCAGGTCCTTTTCTGCTAGATGGTTGTGCTGGGTTGACTTGCGCTTTTTTCTGTTAGAGGCATTATCGCTGCATATTCAGGTGCTCATAGCGCGTGCCCTTGATTAGTCTTCAGCTCTTTTGCCTTTGCCCTCTTGTCTTGTGTTTGTTGGGCTTGGTGCTGGGGATTGCCTGCCTCGGCATCCCTCCCCTTCACGCTCCCCTTTACGCTCTTCTTTCCGCCTCAGGTTGTTTCCTTTTGTTGGACTTGACCTAGTTTGTTTTCAGGTTTGTGGGGGTGCCTTAAAAACCCTCGTGCTTCCGTGTTATAAAATTTGATGGTCGGCAGGCTGTGCTGCTGTCCGGTCTCGGCTGTGATTTGCTGAGTTTATGTAACGAACCCTCTCTCTCAACGCAACCTTCAATGTAGCCCGCCCTGACATAGCCCATGAAGAGTGAAATCTTCTTGCGGGGGGGGGGGGGGGGGGGGGGGGGCTTCGTCCTCCTCCCCCTCCCCCTTGCTCTCCTCCCTGCCCCCCTCTTAATCTGAGAAAGCATCATCGGCAGTGCCTCCAAGTTCTGTGAGAGGTGGAGGGGGGGGAAGCTCCTATTCCAATACCTTGGCTGTCGATGGCTTTTCGGTTTCAACGGCTGAATCACTCATGCTGACGCAGTTGCTGGTGGCCACAATGCTACTGGTCCGCACTACTGCGCGCTTCGATCGGCAGTCTCAAGATTGGATGGTCCACAAGCCGATTGAGAAGCGGCAAGGTGAGCTGTAAACGTGATGGGCTGTTACGAAAAGCCAAGGAATAAAGTGGCAAGGGACATGCTGATGGAAGGTAGGGATGGGCGGTAACGTGGCTTGGCTTGGCTGGCCAATTTGCCAGCGTAGCATGCTGGTTCTGGCGCTGACTGTTGTAGGAGTGGCTCGGGTGGCTCCATCTTTCGCATCAACAAAATCCTTTGGGTCTCCGGCCAAAACAGCTTGCACTGCATGCCTCGGGCACCCAGACCTTCTCTGCATTATTGTTGTTACCATCTAGGGTTGTTCAATACGCTGCGTCTTGCGTCTCAGGCGCAGATCTTGAAGAGACCGTTGCGTCTCAGATGGGGTGTGGGGGTGTCGGCGAAGACGATTTGAAAGAAGAGCGGATTTGCCCACCATCGGCCTTCTGGAAGAAATTATTGAGTGGTATGCACTTTTTGAATCACGAAATCTTAATGGACCACCACGATCACTCTTCCAGACCACTCACGTCCTTTTCACCCAAGGTGCATGAAATAGAAGCACGCCATTCGGCGACAATTGATTACATCGACACATGTTTTGATTCAAATTTAAATCGATTGCACACAGAAGTTTGAAATCACTACGGTAGTGAGTAAATTAGTAATGGAGTAATATTTTTCTCCCTCCCCGGCGTCTACAGTGCCCTTGCGCCAACGCAACCTACAATGTAGCCCGCCCTGACATAGCCCATGAAGAGTGAAATCTTCTTGCGAAGGGGGGGGGGGGGGGCTTCGTCCTCCTCCCCCTCCCCCTTGCTCTCCTCCCTGCCCCCCTCTTCATCTGAGAAAGCATCATCGGCAGTGCCTCCAAGTTCTGAGAGAGGTGGAGGGGGGGGAAGCTCCTATTCCAATACCTTGGCTGTCGATGGCTTTTCGGTTTCAATGGCTGAATCACTCATGCTGACGCAGTTGCTGGTGGCCACGATGCTACTGGTCCGCACTACTGCGCGCTTCGATCGGCAGTCTCAAGATTGGATGGTCCACAAGCCGATTGAGAAGCGGCAAGGTGAGCTGTAAACGTGATGGGCTGTTACAAAAAGCCAAGGAATAAAGTGGCAAGGGGCATGCTGATGGAAGGTAGGGATGGGCGTTAACGTGGCTTGGCTTGGCTGGCCAATTTGCCAGCGTGGCATGCTGGTTCTGGCGCTGACTGTTGTAGGAGTGGCTCGGGTGGCTCCATCTTTCGCATCAACAAAATCCTTTGGGTCTCCGGCCAAAACAGCTTGCACTGCATACCTCGGGCTCCAAGACCGTCTATGCATTATTGTTGTTACCATCAAGGGTTGTTCAATATGCTGCGTCTTGCGTCTCAGGCGCAGATCTTGAAGGGACCGTTGCGTCTCAGATGGGTTGAGGGGGTGTCGGCGAAGACGATTTGAAAGAAGAGCGGATTTGCCCACCATCGGCCTTCTGGAAGGAAGTCTTGAGTGCTATGGACTGTTTGAATCACGAAATCTCTTATGGACCACCACGACCACTCTTCCAGGCCGCTCACGTTCTCTTCGCTCGAATCATTTAATAGTAAAATGCCATTGTGTGAATTTTGTAATAACCACACATGTTTTGATTCATATTTAAATCGATTACACACCGAAGTGTGAAATCACTACGGTAGTGAATAAATTAGTAAGGGAGTAATACAGTTCTCCCTCCCCGGCGTCTACAGTGCCCTTGTAACGGATTGGAATCGTTACACCAGAGCGACATTCGGCAAAGGAGTTCTCATGATGTCCGAGTACTCATTCTCTAGTACATATACCAAGCCATACACTATGAATAAAACAGCACTTTACGAACTTGCTAATTCTCGGACAGGTTCGTAAAGTGAAAATCTACGAACCCCCCTCGTAATATGTCTTGAGGACCCTTAGTAAAGTTTTGTCTATCATCTAAAGCATTTTACGAAGCCCAATTAGCAAATTACGAGGGGAGGGTTCGTAGATCGAGAATCCCCATAGCCTGTTACGAAGCCTATGATCAATTTACGAACTGGATTCATCCCCAAAGCCTTTTACGAAGCCTATGTAGCAAATTACGAACTAGATTCATTCCAAATTGGTACGTATTCCCCCCAAATCCCGGGGAATTCGGAACTCAGCTTCGTAATACGAAGTACCCTAAACCCCAAACCCATTAATTCCAAGTCAAGACTCACTGACTCACTGACTCCCTAACTGATTGACTCACCAACTTACTAACTCAATGACTCACTGACTCACTGGCTAACTAGCTCACTAGCTCCCTGAATGATTGACTCACTGTCTCACTGACTCTCTGGCTCACTGCCTCACTGACTGATTGACTCACTGACTAATTGACTCACTGACTCTCTAACTCACTGACCCACTGACTCACTGACTCACTAACTCACTGGCTCACTGGCTCACTGACTCTCTGACTCAATGAATCACTGACTCACTGGCTCACTGAATCACTGACTCACTGACTGATTGACTCACTGACTCTCTTACTCACTAAGTCACTGACTGATTGACTCACTGACTCTCTAACTCATTGACTCTCTAACTCACTGACTGATTTACTCACCGACTCACAGACTCACTGACTCACTGACTCACTAAATGACTCATCGACTAACTGACTCACTAACTCACTGATCAGTTAGTCATGACTCACTGACTCACTGACTCACTAACTCACTGACTCACAGACTCATAGACTCACTGAATCACTGAATGATTGTGACACTCACTCACTGACTGATTAAGGGCGCCTGGTGGCGCGTCCCGAATGAAATGAATTGAATCCTCAATTCAGTTTATTTTAATTAATTTTATTTTAATTGTACCGGTATTGAATGTTGTTTTATTTTAATTCAATTTTATTCATTTCATTTTAATTTAATTCACGTGATTTGGATGCATGCTATTGCTTTATCTTTTGTCAATTCGAATAGGATTAAATTAAATTAAATTTGATGTAATTGAATTTCATGGAATCGATGGATGTTGCAGCTTCGTTGGCTAAAAAGTGACGAAAATGAGAGTTTTTGAAGGGTTGTGGGATTTTAAGCAGTGCGGAACGTTCATGCAATGCACATTTGTAGATTGGATTTATTTTTATGAATTTGATACAAGAAAAATGAGACCAATCAGGAGTCTGGTTGATTTTAAGGAATTTTACAAGGTATTTCACGTTTGGGCCCAGCCCAGACGTGAACCGTACGTCCCGTCCTACTGAACGGGTTTTTGGCCAGCGGCAGGTGGCGTGGCTTGCTCCTACCCCCGCCTGGTGGGCCCCCGCCCCTGCCCCTGCCCCTGCACACGCACACGCAGTCATGCAGTCACGCACAAGCACGGCCCTGGGGTGGGGTCCGTGGGCTTATTATAGGAACTGACTCACAGAATAACTCACTGAGTCAATGTCTCACTGACTGATTGACTGATTAACTGATTGACTCACTGCCTCACTAACTGATTGACTCACTAACTCACTAACTCACTGACGCAATGACACATTGACACACTGAATCACTGATTCACTGACTCACAAACTCACTGACTCACAAACTCACTAACTCACAGACTCACTGACTCACAGACTCACAGACTCACGTACTCACAGACTTACTGAATCACTGATTGATTGAGTCACTCACTCACTGGCTCACTGACTCACTGGATCACTGAATCACTGTCTCACCAACACACTGACTCATTAGCTCACTGACTCACTCATTGATTGACTCACTGACTCATCGAGTCACTGACTCACTGACTGATTGACTCATTGACTCACTGACTCAATGTCTCAATGACACATTGACACACTGACTCACTGATTCACTGACTCACTGACTCACCGACTCACTAACTTACAGACTCACTGGCTCACTGATTGATTGAGTCACTCACTCACTGACTCACTGAATCATTGTCTCACTTACTCACTGACTCATTGTCTCACTGACTCACTGATTGATTGACTCACTGACTCATTGAGTCACTGACTCACTAACTGATTGACGCACTGACTCATTGACTCACTGACTCAATGACTCAATGGCACACTAACACACTGAATCACTGACTCATTGACTCACTGACTCACTAACTCACAGACTCACAGACTCACTGGCTCACTGAATAATTGAAGCACTGTCTCACAGACTCACTGACTGATTGTCTCAAAGACTCACTGACTGATTGTCTCACGGAATCACTAATGATTGATTGACTCACTAACGCATTGAGTCACTGACTCAATGACCGAATGGCACACTAACACACTGAGTCACTGACTCACTAACTCGCTGACTTGATGACTGCCACTCCACACTACAGCTCTACATACACTACAGCTAACTCCAGTCAAGCGAAGAAGCACATCCCCTAAACTCCGGTAACCAGCCCTATTAGATAACTGCCCTCTTGTTATCTTTTTTTATATAGCTATGCCTCTCTTTCTTGTAACTAACCGAACCCCCAAGCCCATCTTCCTACCCATCTCACTCCGCCTACTGCACAATCACAATCATGGAAAGAGTTCAACACGGTCGGCCGACACGATTGGCGTGGGTTACATCCCTGCTGGGCAGGCACAAGGACATAATCTTGGGTTTTGACTTCCCAAGGCCTCGATGGTTTTATCCCAGACTGTGCATGTGGTTAAATAATAATTATTCTGGGCTATGGCCAAGAGGAAAAGATAAGAGAAAGAGTTTGGACATAATTCGACACCGTCGAATGACAGGATTATTTAGCGTGGGTTACACCCCTGCTGGGCAGGCACCAGGACATAATCTTGGGTTTTGACTTCCCGAGGCCTCAATGGTTTGATCCCAGACTGTGCATGTGGTTAAATAATGATTATTCTGGGCTATGGCCAAGAGGAAAAGAGAAGAGAAAGAGTTTGGACAGAATTCGACACCGTCGAATGACAGGATTAGTGTGGGTTACACCCTTGCTGGGCAGGCACTAGGACATAATCTTGGGTTTTGACTTCCCAAGGCCTCGATGGTTTTATCCCAGACTGTGCATGTGGTTAAATAATTATTATACTGGGCTATGGCTATCAGCATCAATTGCGGTTCACTTGATCGTTTTATGTCTTGGTGACTACTACTGTACTTCCTTAGAACTATAGCTGTAGATAGTAACAGCTTCCCGTAGACTGTGTCATCCTTCATGACACGGTGACAGCTCCTATGGTGGGCTGCGTCCCCTGGTCCCCTAACACGTGCTATATAGCCTGTACCCTAGTTAGGTTCCAGGCTTGCTTCCTTTCCTCCACTGGGGTCTTATGTGTGTCCCCAGTCCCTTTAATAATTCTCGTCTCCGTGTATAGATTGGCGCGTCTGTTCCGTCGCAATCATCTCTGTCCACTCTACGGAGTGTATTAAAGCTGATAGGTCATTGGGTCCATCATGGTACCACTGCTTAATGCATCTTCTACGTCGTCCTCTCCTTGGCTTCAACGAGCTTCATTCTGGAAGTTCCGAAGTCCTGCAATGCCGACAAATTGGCTGATTGATTGCGCGCCAGCGGCCTCTGCTGCCGGAGAGGAGGATCCTTCCGCCATCGTGGAAGTCACCTCCCCCAATCATTCCTCCATCTTCCCTTCTTTTTCCTCCCCTGCTGTCTGTCGCCTCCTCCCGTCTGTCGTAGATGACTGTGACGTGCAGACTCAAGTCGGCGACTAGCCTGGACATCGGTGGAGGTTCCCCGTCTTCGTCTGCTCGCGTCCTTGACGCCGCTACCATTTCTCCGGTGTTTGCGGCTCTGCCTGCGGAACAGGAGGTTGCCAAGCCGACCAAGCTCCCTGCTGATGTCTACGTCGTTTGTGACCCCCTTTGCTCTGCCCAGCCGACGGTGGCAAGAGGAAAAGAGAAGAGAAAGAGTTTGGACAGAATTCGACACCGTCGAATGACAGGATTATTTAGCGTGGGTTACAGTGTTACACCCCTGCTGGGCAGGCACCAGGACATAATCTTGGGTTATGACTTCCCAAGGCCTCAATGGTTTGATCTCAGACTGTGCATGTGGTTAAATAATGGTTATTATGAGCTATGGCCAAGAGGAAAAGAGAAGAGAAAGAGTTGAACAGAATTTGACACCGTCGAATGACAGGATTATTTAGCGTGGGTTACACCCCTGCTGGGCAGGCGCCAGGACATAATCTTGGGTTATGACTTCCCAAGGCCTCAATGGTTTGATCTCAGACTGTGCATGTGGTCAAATGATAATTATTCTGGGCTATGGACAAGAGTGCGGAGGTGCCCGGTATTGTTCAAACCCAGGGCACTGGGAGTTCAGAGGGGGCGTAAGCGAAAATAATAGAGAAAAAGTTTGGAAAGAGTCCGACACTGATAGGATTACCGTGGCCCCCCCACCGCCCCCAACCCTCCTGCGTCCTAGCTGTCAACTTAGATCGGTTATTCAATTTGTCGCGGCAAAAACCCTCCCCCCCCCCCCCCCCCCCCCCCCCACACACACACACACGCCCCCCCCCCCAACCCCCAACCCCCAACCCCAACCCTCCTCGTTGTTCAAATTTCCAACAAGACACCAGCTAGATCTGCCAGATGGCAGACAATTGCGTGCGCCTTCTAAACAATGCTTCGCATCACTGAACCAAACCACTACTGCTTTACTCCTGCACAGAGCCGCTGTCTTCAACCATGCTACCTGCTGGACCATATTCAATTCGTCGATTAGTACACAGCTTTACTTGGGCGAATGTCATGCTTTAAGGCAAGCCGATTGAGTATTGCAATCGAGTGTTGCGGATGGAGAGGGAGGATTCGAATGCCGCAGTTAGTTGCGCAGGTTTGAATCGCTGCTAGTCCTTTCTTGCCTGATTTCCTTGCAATCGTTTTTCTGACGCGGAACAGTAATGCTAACGACCCGATCCAATGCTCATAATGTCCAGGCCAAGGTCGACAAGCAATCCATGACTCAGACGCCGAACCTGCGGCTCGGCCGCTTGCTCGGTTGCTGCAACCTGGTCCACCTCCACATGCAGTGGCCGTACCTCCTCCAGGCCAACCTCCTTGCCTGCATGCTTGCCCGCTTAGTTACCTGCTTGCCTGCTTGAATTCTCTCTGCTGCCTGCCTGTTTCACACCTGCATGCATGCCTATGTACCTCCATGATTGACAAATGCCTGCCTGCTGTCTGATTATTGACACCTGCCTGTTAACTAGGTTCATGCTCCTGGCGCAAGCGACGACAAGAGGTGTATGTATCTTGAAGACAATGGGAGAACAACACGAAGAAGTCTCCCCTGACTAGGCTACACAGTGGCAATATATTGTTATATAACCAAAACATGTGAGTAGATCTGAACCATCTGTCTTGTATGCTGTACCATATGTCATGTACGCTGCATCATTTGTCTTGTAGGTTGAACCATCTGTCTTGTACGCTGCACCATTTGTCGTGTATGCTGAACCATTTGTCTTGTACGTTGCACCATATGTCTCGTATGCTGCACCAATGTGTCTTGTATGCTACACCATGTGTCTTGTATGCTGCACCATTTGTCTTGTACGTTGCACCGTATGTCTTGTATGCTGCACCATCTGTCTTGTATGCTGTACCATGTGTCATGTATGCTGCACCATCTGTCTTGTACGCTGCACCATGTGTCTTGTACGCTGCACCATTTGTCTTGTACATTGCACCATATGTCTTGTATGCTGCACAATCTGTCTTGTATGTTGCACCATGTGTCTTGTATGCTGCACCATCTATCTGTCTCATCATCGTAATTGCTACCACGTGAATGCTTGCTCGCTTTCTTGCTTGCTGATTCGTTGATTATCCAAATGGCTTGTGCTTGGTCAAGCAACTAATAATCTTCTAACTCCACCACCTTCATTTCATGCTGCTGCAGTTCCGGCAGGCAGTGACTTCCACATATTGCGGCATGGTGGACAAGGAGCAAGTCATCAGCATGCTGGGATGAGGGACAAGATCAAGAAGCCTGATGACACTGCACCTGCTGCTATCACTCATCATATAATAGTAGCTATAGCTAAACTAGCCAGTGGGGGTGGCAGGGGGGGGGGGGACGGCAGGGACAGAATACAGACCATATAGCTACCATTTTTCTAGGCCCAATTCATGGGTACAATTTCCCCCACATATGAGGAGAATTTGTAAATGGCCAAATTATAATAGCTATTGTTCATTATCACTTTTTTGAATTCGAATTTTTCAGTCTTCAAAATCTCTGTAAATAAAACATTGCAATCCATCTATACATCTCGTATGATCCGAAGTCTACAGTGCAAGCACTGCCTGAAAATAAAACCGGGACCCAATCCCTGAAACACCCGGAACCTAACCTAGCCCGGAGCCCAGGCCCCGAATTTACATAATAAGAAAAGGGTCGGTCCAGTATTAAATACTACAATCCGGGACCAAATTCCCTGTACAATCCAGGACCAAATTCCCTGTATTCAAGGAGGGTTATTCCACGAAGGGTGCCCGGTATTTTACGAACCAGCACCATTTAGTTTACGAGCTATCAAATCCTAGTTCGTAATAAAAGGGCGCCAGAATTTTACGAACCAGCTCCATTCAGTTTACGAACCATCAAATCCTAGTTCGTAAACCTAAAATTACGATGGGGTGTCCGCTTTTTACAAAGTAGAGCCCAACATTTTACGAGGGGGGTTCGTAGAATTTTCCAAGCCAAATTCTAGTTCGTAAAATGCTGTTTTATTCATAGTGATACCGTTACACTCTTCCCTCCTCTAGGCGTCCGTCTCGGACTCTTTGAGTGGTAGCGATCGGTTGGTGTATCATATACCAAGTGATGACGTTGTACGTTTTCGGACAGATTCCGTTCCTTGCCGCATACAGCGGAGCCCTGGTTCCGGGTCGAGAGGACCCTTTGGCTTTGGGAAATATTAATTTGCTCGCGGTCCCAGAACATGGGCACCGACGAAACCGCTTCATCAGCGATTCGAACTCGCATCGCTGCGCTGTTAACCGGCTTCAAAACCAATGGCGGATTAAAATCATTGCCGTGGCGACATTCAGCAAAGGAGTTCACATCATTCCTATTACTCATTCTCTAGTGCATATATCAAGCCATACCGTTCCATCCGCCCGGGAGAAGTCTGGAGGGGTTGGAGCTGACCCAGCAACTTCTGTGCCCCACTCCGGAGCCGAGGCTGCCGAAGTAGCTAAGCAGTACTTCTGGAGAGCTTTAGAGCTCCTCTGCCTCCTCTTTGAGCATCTCCAATTTCTGTCTGCCCCTTTACTCCGGATTGGCCTGCCAATTCCTGGAGGCTGCCGAAGAGGTACAGAGCTAAGCAGTACTTCTGGAGGAGCTTTATTCTTCGGTCGAGCTCCTCTGCCTCCTCTTTGAGCATCTCCAATTTCTGTCTGCCCCTTTACTCCGGATTGGCCTCGCGCCAATTCCTGGAGGCTGCCGAAGAGGTACAGAGCTAAGCAGTACTTCTGGAGGAGCTTTATTCTTCGGTCGAGCTCCTCTGCCTCCTCTTTGAGCATCTCCAATTTCTGTCTGCCCCTTTACTCCGGATTGGCCTCGCGCCAATTCCTGGAGGCTGCCGAAGAGGTACAGAGCTAAGCAGTACTTCTTGGAGGAGCTTTATTCTTCGGTCGAGCTCCTCTGCCTCCTCTTTGAGCATCTCCAATTTCTGTCTGCCCCCTTTACTCCGGATTGGCCTCGCGCCAATTCCTGGAGGCTGCCGAAGAGGTACAGAGCTAAGCAGTACTTCTGGAGGAGCTTTATTCTTTATTCTTCGGTCGAGCTCCTCTGCCTCCTCTTTGAAGCGATCTCCAATTTCTGTCTGCCCCTTTACTCCGGATTGGCCTCGCGCCAATTCCTGGAGGCTGCCGAAGAGGTACAGAGCTAAGCAGTACTTCTGGAGGAGCTTTATTCTTCGGTCGAGCTCCTCTGCCTCCTCTTTGAGCATCTCCAATTTCTGTCTGCCCCTTTACTCCGGATTGGCCTCGCGCCAATTCCTGGAGGCTGCCGAAGAGGTACAGAGCTAAGCAGTACTTCTGGAGGAGCTTTATTCTTCGGTCGAGCTCCTCTGCCTCCTCTTTGAGCATCTCCAATTTCTGTCTGCCCCTTTACTCCGGATTGGCTCGCGCCAATTCCTGGAGGCTGCGAAGAGGTACAAGAGCTAAGCAGTACTTCTGGAGGAGCTTTATTCTTTCGGTCGAGCTCCTCTGCCTCCTCTTTGAGCATCTCCAATTTCTGTCTGCCCCTTTACTCCGGATTGGCCTCGCGCCAATTCCTGGAGGCTGCCGAAGAGGTACAGAGCTAAGCAGTACTTCTGGAGGAGCTTTATTCTCGGTCGAGCTCCTCTGCCTCCTCTTTGAGCATCTCCAATTTCTGTCTGCCCCTTTACTCCGGATTGGCCTCGCGCCAATTCCTGGAGGCTGCCGAAGAGGTACAGAGCTTAAGCAGTACTTCTGGAGGAGCTTTATTCTTCGGTCGAGCTCCTCTGCCTCCTCTTTGAGCATCTCCAATTTTTCTGCTCCTCTGCCCCTTTACTCGGATTGGCCTCGCGCCAATTCCTGGAGGCTGCCGAAGAGGTACAGAGCTAAGCAGTACTTCTGGAGGAGCTTTATTCTTCGGTCGAGCTCCTCTGCCTCCTCTTTGAGCATCTCCAATTTCTGTCTGCCCTTTACTCCGGATTGGCCTCGCGCCAATTCCTGGAGGCTGCCGAAGAGGTACAGAGCTAAGCAGTACTTCTGGAGGAGCTTTATTCTTCGGTCGAGCTCCTCTGCCTCCTCTTTGAGCATCTCCAATTTCTGTCTGCCCCTTTACTCCGGATTGGCCTCGCGCCAATTCCTGGAGGCTGCCGAAGAGGTACAGAGCTAAGCAGTACTTCTGGAGGAGCTTTATTCTTCGGTCGAGCTCCTCTGCCTCCTCTTTGAGCATCTCCAATTTCTGTCTGCCCCTTTACTCCGGATTGGCCTCGCGCCAATTCCTGGAGGCTGCCGAAGAGGTACAGAGCTAAGCAGTACTTCTGGAGGAGCTTTATTCTTCGGTCGAGCTCCTCTGCCTCCTCTTTGAGCATCTCCAATTCTGTCTGCCCCTTTAACTCCGGATTGGCCTCGCGCCAATTCCTGGAGGCTGCCGAAGAGGTACAGAGCTAAGCAGTACTTCTGGAGGAGCTTTATTCTTCGGTCGAGCTCCTCTGCCTCCTCTTTGAGCATCTCAATTTCTGTCTGCCCCTTTACTCCGGATTGGCCTCGCGCCAATTCCTGGAGGCTGCCGAAGAGGTACAGAGCTAAGCAGTACTTCTGGAGGAGCTTTATTCTTCGGTCGAGCTCCTCTGCCTCCTCTTTGAGCATCTCCAATTTCTGTCTGCCCCTTTACTCCGGATTGGCCTCGCGCCAATTCCTGGAGGCTGCCGAAGAGGTACAGAGCTAAGCAGTACTTCTGGAGGAGCTTTATTCTTCGGTCGAGCTCCTCTGCCTCCTCTTTGAGCATCTCCAATTTCTGTCTGCCCCTTTACTCCGGATTGGCCTCGCGCCAATTCCTGGAGGCTGCCGAAGAGGTACAGAGCTAAGCAGTACTTCTGGAGGAGCTTTATTCTTCGGTCGAGCTCCTCTGCCTCCTCTTTGAGCATCTCCAATTTCTGTCTGCCCCTTTACTCCGGATTGGCCTCGCGCCAATTCCTGGAGGCTGCCGAAGAGGTACAGAGCTAAGCAGTACTTCTGGAGGAGCTTTATTCTTCGGTCGAGCTCCTCTGCCTCCTCTTTGAGCATCTCCAATTTCTGTCTGCCCCTTTACTCCGGATTGGCCTCGCGCCAATTCCTGGAGGCTGCCGAAGAGGTACAGAGCTAAGCAGTACTTCTGGAGGAGCTTTATTCTTCGGTCGAGCTCCTCTGCCTCCTCTTTGAGCATCTCCAATTTCTGTCTGCCCCTTTACTCCGGATTGGCCTCGCGCCAATTCCTGGAGGCTGCCGAAGAGGTACAGAGCTAAGCAGTACTTCTGGAGGAGCTTTATTCTTCGGTCGAGCTCCTCTGCCTCCTCTTTGAGCATCTCCAATTTCTGTCTGCCCCTTTACTCCGGATTGGCCTCGCGCCAATTCCTGGAGGCTGCCGAAGAGGTACAGAGCTAAGCAGTACTTCTGGAGGAGCTTTATTCTTCGGTCGAGCTCCTCTGCCTCCTCTTTGAGCATCTCCAATTTCTGTCTGCCCTTTACTCCGGATTGGCCTCGCGCCAATTCCTGGAGGCTGCCGAAGAGGTACAGAGCTAAGCAGTACTTCTGGAGGAGCTTTATTCTTCGGTCGAGCTCCTCTGCCTCCTCTTTGAGCATCTCCAATTTCTGTCTGCCCTTTACTCCGGATTGGCCTCGCGCCAATTCCTGGAGGCTGCCGAAGAGGTACAGAGCTAAGCAGTACTTCTGGAGGAGCTTTAATTCTTCGGTCGAGCTCCTCTGCCTCCTCTTTGAGCATCTCCAATTTCTGTCTGCCCCTTTACTCCGGATTGGCCTCGCGCCAATTCCTGGAGGCTGCCGAAGAGGTACAGAGCTAAGCAGTACTTCTGGAGGAGCTTTATTCTTCGGTCGAGCTCCTCTGCCTCCTCTTTGAGCATCTCCAATTTCTGTCTGCCCCTTTACTCCGGATTGGCCTCGCGCCAATTCCTGGAGGCTGCCGAAGAGGTACAGAGCTAAGCAGTACTTCTGGAGGAGCTTTTATTCTTCGGTCGAGCTCCTCTGCCTCCTCTTTGAGCATCTCCAATTTCTGTCTGCCCTTTACTCCGGATTGGCCTCGCGCCAATTCCTGGAGGCTGCCGAAGAGGTACAGAGCTAAGCAGTACTTCTGGAGGAGCTTTATTCTTCGGTCGAGCTCCTCTGCCTCCTCTTTGAGCATCTCCAATTTCTGTCTGCCCCTTTACTCCGGATTGGCCTCGCGCCAATTCTGGAGGCTGCCGAGAGAGGTACAGAGCTAAGCAGTACTTCTGGAGGAGCTTTATTCTTCGGTCGAGCTCCTCTGCCTCCTCTTTGAGCATCTCCAATTTCTGTCTGCCCCTTTACTCCGGATTGGCCTCGCGCCAATTCCTGGAGGCTGCCGAAGAGGTACAGAGCTAAGCAGTACTTCTGCGAGGAGCTTTATTCTTCGGTCGAGCTCCTCTGCCTCCTCTTTGAGCATCTCCAATTTCTGTCTGCCCCTTTACTTCCGGATTGGCCTCGCGCCAATTCCTGGAGGCTGCCGAAGAGGTACAGAGCTAAGCAGTACTTCTGGAGGAGCTTTATTCTTCGTCGAGCTCCTCTGCCTCCTCTTTGAGCATCTCCAATTTTCTGTCTGCCCCTTTACTCCGGATTGGCTCGCGCCAATTCCTGGAGGCTGCCGAAGAGGTACAGAGCTAAGCAGTAACTTCTGGAGGAGCTTTATTCTTCGGTCGAGCTCCTCTGCCTCCTCTTTGAGCATCTCCAATTTCTGTCTGCCCCTTTACTCCGGATTGGCCTCGCGCCAATTCCTGGAGGCTGCCGAAGAGGTACAGAGCTAAGCAGGTACTTCTGGAGGAGCTTTATTCTTCGGTCGAGCTCCTCTGCCTCCTCTTTGAGCATCTCCAATTTCTGTCTGCCCCTTTACTCCGCGATTGGCCTCGCGCCAAGCTCTCCTGGAGGCTGCGAAGAGGTACGAGCTAAGCAGTACTTCTGGAGGAGCTTTTATTCTTCGGTCGAGCTCCTCTGCCTCCTCTTTGAGCATCTCCAATTTCTGTCTGCCCCTTTACCTCCGGATTGGCCTCGCGCCAATTCCTGGAGGCTGCCGAAGAGTACAGAGCTAAGCAGTACTTCTGAGGAGCTTTATTCTTCGGTCGAGCTCCTCTGCCTCCTCTTTGAGCATCTCCAATTTCTGTCTGCCCCTTTACTCCGGATTGGCCTCGGCGCCAATTCCTGGAGGCTGCGAAGAGGTACAGAGCTAAGCAGTACTTCTGGAGGAGCTTTATTCTTCGGTCGAGCTCCTCTGCCTCCTCTTTGAGCATCTCCAATTTTCTGTCTGCCCCTTTACTCCGGATTGGCCTCGCGCCAATTCCTGGAGGCTGCCGAAGAGGTACAGAGCTAAGCAGTACTTCTGGAGGAGCTTTATTCTTCGGGTCGACGCTCCTCTGCCTCCTCTTTGAGCATTCCAATTTCTGTCTGCCCCTTTACTCCGGAATTGGCCTCGCGCCAATTCCTGGAGGCTGCCGAAGAGCGTACAGAGCTAAGCAGTACTTCTGGAGGAGCTTTATTCTTCGGTCGAGCTCCTCTGCCTCCTCTTTGAGCATCTCCAATTTTCTGTCTGCCCCTTTACTCCGGATTGGCCTCGCGCCAATTCCTGGAGGCTGCCGAAGAGGTACAGAGCTAAGCAGTACTTCTGGAGGAGCTTTATTCTTCGGTCGAGCTCCTCTGCCTCCTCTTTGAGCATCTCCAATTTCTGTCTGCCCCTTTACTCCGGATTGGCCTCGCGCCAATTCCTGGAGGCTGCCGAAGAGGTACAGAGCTAAGCAGTACTTCTGGAGGAGCTTTATTCTTCGGTTCGAGCTCCTCTGCCTCCTCTTTGAGCATCTCCAATTTCTGTCTGCCCCTTTACTCCGGATTGGCCTCGCGCCAATTCCTGGAGGCTGCCGAAGAGGGTACAGAGCTAAGCAGGGTACTTCTGGAGGAGCTTTATTCTTCGGTCGAGCTCCTCTGCCTCCTCTTTTGAGCTATCTCCAATTTCTGTCTGCCCCTTTACTCCGGATTGGCCTCGCGCCAATTCCTGGAGGCTGCCGAAGAGGTACAGAGCTAAGCAGTACTTCTGGAGGAGCTTTATTCTTCGGGTCGAGCTCCTCTGCCTCCTCTTTGAGCATCTCCAATTTTCTGTCTGCCCCTTTACTCCGGATTGGCCTCCGCCAATTCCTGGAGGCTGCCGAAGAGGTACAGAGCTAAGCATAGTACTTCTGGAGGAGCATTTTATTCCTATCGGTCGAGCGCTCCTCTGCTCCTTCTCCAGAATTTTCTGTCTGCCCCTTTACTCCGGAATTGGCCTCCGCGGCCAATTTCCCTGGAGGCTGCCGAAGAGGTACAGAGCTAAGCAGTACTTCTGGAGGAGCTTATTCTTCGGTCGAGCTCCTCCTGCCTCCTCTTTGAGCATCTCCAATTTCTGTCTGCCCCCTTTACTCCGGATTGGCCTCGGTGCGCCAATTCCTGGAGGCTGCCAAGAAGAGGTACAGAGCTAAGCAGTACTTCTGGAGGAGCTTTATTCTTCGGTCGAGCTCCTCTTGCCTCTCTTCTTTGAGCATCTCCAATTTCATGTGTCTGCCCCTTTAGCTCCGGATTGAGCCTCGGGCGCCAATGTCTGGAGGCTGCCGAAGAGGTACACAGAGCTAAGCAGTACTTCTGGAGGAGCTTCTTCGGTCGGAGAGCAATTTCTGTCTGCTTTTAGCCAATCCTGGAGGCTGCCGAAGAAGGGTCGCCTAAGCAGATTCTGCTTTATTCTTATCTCGGTGCTCTGCTGCTCCTCTTTGAGCATTCCAATATTTCTGTCTGCCCCTTTACTCCGGATGGCCTCAAGCGCCAATTCCTGGAGGGCCGAAGTGTACAGGTACTAAGCAGTACGTTTCTGGAGGAGCTTTATTCTTCGGTCGAGCTCTCTGCCTCGCTCTTTGAGGGCATCTCCAATTTCCTGTCTGCCCCTTTACTAAGGAAGGCCGATTGGCCTCCTTGCGCTCAATTTCCGGAGGTCTCTTGTTCCTGAAGAGGTGAGCGAGAGCTAAGCAGTTACTTCTGGAGAGCATTGACATTCTTCGGTACTGCTCCTCCTCTGCCCCTCTTTGAGATTTCTGCTCTTTTCCGGAAATTTCTGTCTCTAAGCAGCTACTCTGCCTTTCTCGCAGAACCACTCCTCTGCCTCCTCTTGAGGAGCATCTCCAATTCCTTGGAGGCTGCCGAAGAGTAACTAGAGAGCAGTACTTCTCGCGATGACGCTATCTTTTCGAGCTCCTCATGCTCTCTACTTGAGCATCTCCTAATTTTCTGTCTGCGCCTTTTACCTCCGCGAATTGGCCTCTGATTGGAGCGCCAATTCCTGGAGGCTGCCGAAGAGGTACAAGAGCTAAGCAGTACTTCTGGAGGAGCTTTGAGATTTCGGTCGAGCTCCCCTGCCTTCTCTTGAGCATCTCAATAATTACTGTTCTGCCCCTTCTCTTCCCTCTGCCTCCTCTTTTGAGCCCCTGGCTTTACTCCGGAAGTGGGCTGGCCGAAAAGAGTACAGCTAAAGCTTAAGCAGTACTATACTGGGAGGAGCGTTATATCTTCAGGTCGGAGCTCCTCTATGCCTCCCCTTTGAGCATCTCAATTTCTGTTCTGCCCCTTTAACTCGGATTGGCCTCGCGCACAATCATCCTGGAGGCTGCCGAAGAGGTACAGAAGAAGAAGCTACGTACACAAATCTGGAGAGCTTATTCTTCGGTGAGCTACCCTGCCTCCCTCTTGAAGCATCTCCAATTCTGTCTGCCCCTTTACTCCCGGATTGGCCTCAGCGCCAATCCGTCCTGGAGCGCTGCGAAGAGGTACAAAGAGTAAGGCAGTACTTCTGAAGGAAGCTTTATTCTTCGGTCACGAGCTCCTCTGCCTCCTCTTTGAGCACTCTGCAATTTCTGTCTGCCCGCTTTACTCCGGATGGCCTCCGCGCCAATTCCTGGGCAGGCCTGCCGAATGAAGGTACAGAGCTAGAGCAGTATTCTGGAGGAGCTTTCCTTACTTCAGAGTAGAGCTTCCTCTGCTCCTCTTTGGACAATCCAAATTTTGTCTGCCCTATATACTACCCGGATTGGACTCCCGCGCCAATTCCTGGGAGGCTGCCGAAGAGGTACAGAGCCCTAAGCCAGTACTTTGGAGGAGGCTTTTATTCTTCGCTCGAGCTTCCTCTGCCTCCTCTTTGAGCATCTCAAATTTCTGTTCTGCCCCTTTAACTCTGGATTTGGGGCTCGCGCCAATTCCTGGAGGCGCCGAAAGAGGTACAGAGCTAAGCAGTACTGTCTGGAGGAGCTTTATTCTTCGGTCGAAGCTCCTGTGCCCTCCTCTTTGAGCATTCTCAATTTCGTCTAGCCCCTTTACTCGTCTAGCCTCGCGACCGAATTCCTGGAGGCTGTCCGAAAGAGGTACAGAGCTAAGCAGAAGTTACTTCTGGAGGGAGCTTTTAGTCTATCGTGGTTCGAGCTCCTCTGCCTCCTCTGCTGCAGGCATTCCAATTTCTTCTGCCCCTTTACTCCGGATTGGCCCGCGGCCATTCCTGGAGGCTGCCGAAGAGTACAGGAGCTAGCAGAGTGACTTCTGGAGGAGCTTTATTCTCTGGATCGAGTACTCCTCTGCTCCTCTAGCTCTCCAATTTCTGTCTGCCCCTTTACTCCGGAGTTTGGCCTCGGCCAATTCCTGGAGGCGTGCCGAAGAGGTACCAGAGCAATAGCCTAGTACTTCTGAAGGAGCTTTATTTCTTCGGTCGAGCTTGCTCTGCCTCCTCTGAGGCATTCTTCCAATTTCTGTCTGCCCCTTCTACTCCGGATTGGCTCGCGCCAATCTTCCTGGAAGGCTGCCGAAGAGGTTAACAGAAGCTAAGCAAGTACTTCATCGGAGGAGCTTTATTTTCTTCGGTCGATGCTCCTCTGCCTCCTCTTGAGCATCTCCAATCTTTCTGTCTCCCCTTTACTTCCGGATTGGCCTGCGCGCCAATTCCCTGGAGGCTCGCCGAAGGAGGTACGAGCTAAGCAGTACTTCTGGAGGAGCTTTATTCTTCGGTCCGAGGCTCCTCTGGAACTCCTCTGAGGCTTCTCCCAATTTCTGTCTGCCCTTTACTCCGGATTGGGCCTCGCGCCAATCCTGGAGGCTGCCGAATGGGTGACAGAGCTAAGCAGTATATACTGCGAGGAGCTTTATTCCTTACGCGTCGAGCTCCTCTGCCCTCCTCTATCTGCAAGCATCTCCACAATATTCTGATCTGCCCCTTTACTCCGGATTGGCCTCGCCCATTCCTGGAGGCT
>JAJSRW010000601.1:0-29527 GCA_022414725.1 Microglena sp. YARC | reverse complement strand
GATATAGAGTGGCTATCCATCAGAATATAGGATGATTCTGGTGGCTATCACATCCATGATGGAACGATATCATAATGGTATCACATACATGAGGCAATGATATCCATAATGCTTCCAATCAATGATATCATATGGCTATCACATCATCATAGGCATGATTGGAGATATCATATGGCTATACATCACATGATTGGCATGATAATATTATGGCTATCCAACGCATGATGGCATGGCGTATCATATGGCTATCAATACATATGGGCATGGATATCATAGTGGCTTTAGACATCACATGATGGCATGCACTCACATACATATGGCTTTAACATCAACAGTGATGGCAGGGATATCTATGGCGACAATCACATGTGGCATGATAGTCAGTTATGGATTTAACATCACATGATGGAATGATAGTCATATGCTACACAATCACATGATGGCATGATTATATATGGCTACACATCAATGATGGCACGATATCAATGGCTAACAACATCTACAGTCTGATGGCACGATATCGATGTGGTTTAACATTTTCACAGATGGCCAGATATCATATGGCTTTAACATCACATGATGTGCACGATATATATGGCTACCCACATCACATGAGGCATAGACTACTATATGGCTGTAACAATACATGATGGCACGATGATATATTATGGCTGTTAACATTAAGGTCACATGATGGCACGAATATTGGTACGGAACGATCAATGATGGATGATATCATATGGCTATCCATTCAATGATGAGCCATGATATGATATGGCTACCACATTCACATGAATGGCACGAATCATATGGTACCACATCACATGGTGGATGATATCCAATATGGCTATCCCAATCCCCATGAGGGCATGATATCATAATGGCTATGCAGCATCACATTGATGGCATGATATTCATAAGACCGGATCTGAAGACACATGCCACGCGTGAGATGGGCACGTATTATTCTGATATAGAGTTAGTAGTGGTCCGTTAGTCTACGTAGAATCTCAGTGTGGCATGATATATGATGGCTGATCACAAATCACTATGAGATGGAGCAATGATTGAATCGATGTCGATGGTTACTTATGCGACATGATGCGTGATGTAGGTCGAGTGAATTTATATATGTAGGTATCACATCACAATGATGGCATGATATCATATGGCTATACATCACATGATGGCTGTTCATATGGCTATACATCACATGATGGCAATGATATCATATGGCTACCACATACTTCACATGATGGCATGATATCATATGGCTTAAACATCACCATGATGGCATGATATCATATGGTTTTAACATCACATGATGGCACGATATCATAATGGCTACCACAGGATCACAATGTGCATGATATCATACTGGCTATTAAAATCACATGATTGGCACGATATACATAGTGGCTACCTACCATACAATGATGGCATGATATCATAGATGGCTACCCACATCAATGATGGCATGATAATCAATAACCTAGCGCTTTAACCTCATCCATGATGGCACGATATCATATGGTACAACATCACACCTGCATGGCATGGATATAATATGGCATCACATCAATGAATCGCATAGTATCTATGGCTTTATCCACATCACATGATGCACTGGATATCAACAGTGGCTTATCACATCAACATGATGGCCATGGTTATCACATATGGCTTATAAGCACATTCACATGATGGCATGATTAATATGCTTAGAACGGATCACATAATGGCAATGTATAATACTGGGTTTAACATCACATGCATCGGGCAAGGGATCTCATATGGCTACCGACAAATCACATGATGGCAGTTGAATATTAATATGGTTTAACATCACAGTGATGGCATGATATATATGCTACACATACATGATGAAGCATGATATCATAATGGCTTAACCAATCACATGATGGACTACGTATCATAATGGGCTTACAGTTACATGATGGCACATATCATATGGCTTTAACATCATCATGATGGCAGCGATAATCATAGTGGGCTTGTTAACTAATGATGGCACGATATTCATATGGGCTTTAACACATAGCACATGATGGCATGATATCATAGTGGTCTGTTAACATCACATGATGGCACGATAGTTCATATGGCTTTAACATCACATGATGGGCAACGAATAGTCATATGGCTAACCACATCAAATGATGGCATGAATATCATATTGGCTACCACAGTCACATGAATGGCATGATATCATATTGGCTCCACATCAACATGAGGGGCACGATATCATAGGTGGCTACCACCATCACTGATGGCAATGATATCTCATATGGCTATCAATCACATGTGAGTCGGCATGATATCAATGGCTATCACATCACATGATAGAGCATGATATCATAACGGCTACACATCACATGATGGACGATATCATATGGCTATCACATCACACTGATGTGGATATGAGTATGTGTTATGGCTATCGTGTGAACATCACATGATGGGCAATGAATATCAGATATGGGTACTTCACATGCAACATTGACGACCTCCGCATGCTTCAATAATGGCATCACTCACATGATGCATGATATCATATGGTATCACATCACATGATGGCATTGATATCATATGGCTATTTGATCAGGAGTCAAATGATGGCATATATGATTATTGTGGTACCAATTCACATGGATGGGCATGAATATCATAGGTGGTTTAACATCAGCATGATGGCATGATATCATTAGTTGGTACTTTAACAATCACATGATGGCGACGATATCATATGGCTACCACAATCACTGATGGCATGGTATTCATATGGCTTTAACATCACATGATGGACGATATCATAAAGCGGCTTTAACATGCACATGATGGCGATGGATAGTCATATGGCTACCAATCATGATGGCATTGATATCATATGGTTTTAACAGTCATATATGGCAGCGAGTATGCATCTGGGCTGAAAATACATGATGGCTGATATCATATGGCTATCAATCACAGTGATGGCATGATATGCGAATATGGCTATCGGACTCAACGAATTGAATATGGCATGAGAGTGGTATTAAGTTGATGGCGTATTCGGACGAGTGTCGGGTATGATATGATTATAATGTGATCTAGGAGATGGTTTATAAATTTAGTGTGGTGTTGGATCGTTATATATAGACAGTGTGATTGGCCAGATTGATGATAGCGATAGGTTATTGTGCTTAGATCGATCACTAGTTGAGTGGAATGATATCATAACTGGCTTTAAACTCACATGATGGGCCGATATCATTTTTGGCTACCGATACACGGATTGGAGTGCGCATTATCATATGGCTTTAACATGCACATGATGGCATGATTGATCAATTATGGGACTTACCTGACATGCAGCAATGAGTGTGGGATGATAATCATGAGTGGCTGCCAGGTACACGTCACATGATATGGCAGTGATATCACTATGCTGCCACATTCACCATGAATGGCATGATATCATATGGCTTCACATCACATGATGGGCATGATATCATACTGGCTATCATCACATGATGGCATGATCCTGGCGATAGGCTGACCATGATGTAGATGAGGTAGTGGATGGATGATGATCAGATGTGGGCTTTTCTACTACATCACATGATGGTATATGATCAATATGATATCAACATGAACAATTATGGGCATATAGATATCATACTGGCTATGCAATACATGAATGGCATGATATCATATGGCTGATCACATCACAATGGTGCACTGATGGCATGATATCATATGGCTACAACACCACATGATGGCAATGATATCATAAATGGCTACAGATCACATGATGGCAATGATGTCCATATTGGCTATCCCTTCACAGGTATGGATGATATCTATATTGGTGCTTTAAACAGTGGCATACTATGAGATGAGCATTGGATTATCATATCGTGCTCCGGACACTTACATGTGGATGATATCAGTATTGGTATCACATCACATGATGGCACGATATCATATGTGGCTACATACGATGATGGCATGATATCATGATGGCTTGTGAACATCATACGATGATGGTTCACGATATCAGATTGGATCGGTGGCTGAGCGAGCGAGGGTGACATGATGGCATGATTAATAGTGTGCGTTTTAAATTCAACGACGTGATGGCCACGAGTATCTATATAAGTCGGGATGGTCTGCATCAACATGAAAGGCATGATATGTAATTGGCGTTTAACATCACATGATGGGGCTACGTACTCATATGGGCTACGCACATCACATGGATGGCATGATATCAATATGGCTTTTCAACATCACATGAATGGGCACGATATCATATGCAACCAATAACAGTAAATGGCATGATATCATGATGGCATTTGAACATCCGCTATGAGGCGCGATTCATATGGCTACCAGGTACATGATGGTAATGAATATCATATGGTTTAACATCACATTGATGCGCACGATATCATGATGCTATACCAGCATCATGATGACGGCATGATACTCATATTGCTAACACATCACATGATGGGAATGTATATATAATGGCTATCACATCACATGATGGCATGATCTTATAAGTGCTACCGTGACGATCACAATGATGGCAAATGATATCATAGTGGCTATCACACTACATGATATCAATATGGCTATACAGTCACATGATGGCATGATTCATATGGCTATCACATCACACTGATGGCATGATATCATAGTGGCTTACGCACATCACATGATGGCATGAATATATATGGCTAATCCATTCACATGATATCATATGGCTATCAACATGCAATGAAATCGGATGATATGGCTAATCAATAACATTGAGGCATTGATATCAATATGGCTATCATCACAATGATGGCGAAGATAGTCAGTCATATGGCGAGTCATAGGGACATCACATGATGGCATGATATCATATGAAGGCTTATCATTTAACATGATGCCGCATGATGGGCAGATACTATCATATGGCTGACCGACAATCACATGATGGGCTATGATATATAGGGCTACACATAGCGAATGATGGCATGATTATCATATGGCTGTTATACATTTCATGACGTGGCATAAAGATATCAGGTGTGGCTACCATCACATGATGGGCATCGATAATCATATTGTTGCTCCGACATCGCACATGATGGCATGATATCATATGGCTACAACATCACAGATCACGATGATGGCAATTGTGATATCATATGGCTATACATCACAGTGATTTGGAGATCTATGATGGCACTGATGGCCATGATGCATGGCCGGCCATGAGAGCGACGATCACGTATGTGGATTGGCCGTCATTGAATATGGCTATCGACTAATTCAGCAGGATGATGGTGCACGTGATCATAATGGCTATCAATTCAACATGATGGTGATATCTATTATTGGGATTTAAACATCACATGTGGCCCGATATCATATGGCTACCACATCAAAATGATGGCATGTATCATAGTGGCTATTCACAAGGCTGACCTACATCTGATGGCATGGATATGCATAGATTATGTACGTATCCACAGATATCATGATGGCAATGATATCATATTGGTACATGAATGGCATGATATCGATATGCACATGCAACATGAATGGATGACTAACTCTATATAGGCTATCAGAATATCAGCAGGTGGATGCTATCACAGCCATATGGTCTATCACATCAACATGATGGCATGATATCATATGGATACAATGATGGCTGGATATCATATGGCATACGCACAGCACATGATGGATGATATCAGTACTGGCTATCACATCAACATGATGATATTCATATGTTATAAACATAATGGGCATGATATATAGTACACTACATGATGGAATGAATATATATGGCTTTAACATCAATGAATGCGCGACGATGGCTACACAATCCAGATGCAGCATGATATCATATGGCTACCTATCACCATGGATGGATAATCATATGGCTACCACTCACAGTGATATCATATGGCAATTCAATGATGGATGATATCGATATATATGGTATCATCAATGATGGCATGATATCATGGTATATTGCTATTCACATGTGGCATGATATCATATAAGGCTTAGACATACACTGAATGGCACGATATAATATTGGATCACAACACATGATGGCATGATATGATATGGCTATCACATCACATGATGATGATATCAGTGGTCAATGATGGCTGATATTCATATGGCCTATCACAATAACATGATGGCAATGATATCATATGGCTGATGGCTACGATATATATGGTATACATCATGATGGCATGATATCATATGTACACATCACATGATGGCAATGATATCATAAGTGGCGTTACAAATCCATGATGGCATGATATCATATGGCTTACAGCAATCACATGAGGCATGATACATATAGGCTTTTAACGAGTCATGATGGCATGGATAATCATATGCTAACATCTGATATGGGCATATATCATATGGACTATATGGTATCAATAGACACATGAATGGCAATGATATCACATATGGGCATGATATCATACGATGATGGCTTTCAACATCATGATGATGCACGATATCATATGGCTACCACAAGCGCCCGTTCATCATGATGGCATGATATCAATATGGCTATCACATCACAATGATGGCATGATATCTATGGTATCCACAAATGATATCGCATCGACATGATGGCATGATATCGATATGGCTTTAAACAACATGATGGCATATTAGTCATGGCTATCACATCAACATGATGGCATGTTATCACTCATATTGGCTACCATTGCAACTGAATATGCAGCATATATGATGGTACCACATGATATTTATGATGGCGATCATATCATAATGGCAGATCATCATGATGGCATGATATCATATGGCAATCACAATGTATCTGGGATATAACATGAAGCATGATATCATAGAGGGGCTATTGATCGTCTAGATCAAAATGTATCGATATCATGGCTACAACATCACATGATGGATGATATCTATGGCTATCAATGTCATAATGAATCGGCTCACATGATGGCTATCGCACATACACATGAAATGGCATGATAATCAATATGTTTAACATCACATGATGGCTATACGAATATTCTATAATGGCTTTTATACAATCACATGATGGACATATTATATCATATGGCTACCACATCACATGATGGCAATGATGGATGATATCATGGCATATACATATGATTGGCACGAAGTTATCTGGCTTTAACATACATGTATGGTGATATCATTGGGCTTAACATGAATGCTGGCTTTCATTATGGGTATCATGGGTAATAAATCACATGATATTATAATTGCTCAATGGGGATGGGCATGATATCATAGTGGCTATCACATACTGATAGGGGATAATCATATATCATATGGCTATACAGATCTCATAATGCACATGATGGCAGATTACAACTCATATGTGGGACATGAATCATGATATGGCATGATATCATATGGCTAAATGATGGCAGATATCATATGGCTCACACCAATGATGGATGCATGGATATATATGGCTACATAAATGATGGCAATGATATATGGTTAGCACATACATGATGGCATGGAGATATCATATGGCTTTAACATACTGATGGATACTATATGCTATCCACATGATGGCATGAATATCATGGCTATCAACATAACTCCATGATAATCCATTATTGGTAATAACATCACACATGATGGCATGATATCATATAGTCACATCACATGATGGCATGATATCATTGGCTACTCATATGGTACACATACATGATGGAATGGACGATATCAATATGGCTATCAAGCCTGAGGCCATGACAAGTGTATGATGGCTCTGATTCACCAATCACGGACCATTGGCATGATATCATATGGCTATCACTCACATGAGGCAGATGATATCATATGGCTACTATCACAAATAATGATGGCATGATATCCACATGAGCACAATGAATCCATAGTGGCTTACGGATATCAATCATGGTACATCAATGATGGCATGATATCATATGGCTATCACCACATCACACTGTGATGGCAGATATCGATATGGCTTTACATCACATGACATAAGTATTCATTGGTGTCCAATCACACTGATGGCATGATGGCTTTCATCATGGCCTATGACCGCATGACATATGGCTTTAACATCACATGATGGATGATATCATATGGCTCTTATTTACATCACATGATGGGCATGATATATATATGGCTATCAATCACATGAGGCATGATATATGGTACACTACATGATGGCTAACACATAATGGTTTTAACATACATGATATGGCAACATGGGATATCATGATGGCTACACATCACATGATGGCATGATATCATATGGCTTTAACATCACATGAATGGAGATATCATAATGGCTACCACAATCCAATGATGATGATATCATATTCTACAACATCACATGATGGCTATCATAGCTCACATCGATGGCATTGATATCATATGGCTACCACCACATGATGGCATGCACGATATTATATGGCTACACATAGTGGGATGGCAATTATATATGGCTTCACATAACATGATATGCAATGCTATCACAGTCACATGATTGGATGATATCATATGGATCAAAATCATGGCCCCATGGAGCAATATATAATGGCTATCACATCACATGATGGCATGGGATACATATCCATATCACATGGTCACATGCGACATACATGATGGCATGATAATCAAATCATATGGCCTAGTAGATGATGGCATGATGTGCTACCTTACATCATACATGATGGCGTGGAGTGGCAATATTGGCTAATTGGCATGGTACATATCAACATGATGGCATGATATCATATGGCTAGACATCACATATGGCATGAAATGCCATATGGCATGATATCATATGGCATCACATACATGATGGCGATATATATGGCACATATGATGGCATGATATCATAGTGGCTTATTAACATCATGCTAATTTGATGGCATGATATCATATGGCTATCACATTTCACATGATGGCATGATATCATATGGCTAACATCACATGATGGCAATGAATATCATATGGCTCATCACATGCACACATGCATGGCATGAATCATATGGCTTTCACATCACATGATGGCATGATATCAATGGCTATAACATCACACATGATGGCATGATATCAATATTGGCTATCACAATCACATGATGGATGGAACGATATCAAATACATTGGCTAACCACAGACATTAATGATGGCATGATATCATAATTGGCTAAATCATGATGGCATGAATACATCTACCTACATTGGCAACATGATTGCGAATATCGCTTCACATATGGCATGATGGCAGCATATGGCTAACATCAACATGATGGGCATGATATTATACATGACATGAATGGCAACATCATACATGATGGATGATATAATGGCTTTAACACACATGATGGAATGATATCATATATGGCTTTAGACATCACTGATGGACGACTATCATGATGCATGCATGGATATCATATGGTCACATCACATGATGCATGATATCATATGGTAACAATACAGATAATGGTATCATATATGGGTCACAATGCTGGATGATGGCAATAGAATGATATGCTAAGTGATGGGTATCAGCTACGATGAATGGAATGACATATCAATGGCTATCCAGGCAGCAATCAAGTGAATGCAATTCATATGGCTAATTCAACTGCGCTACACGTGATTGGTGATATCATATGGCTACCAAACAATCACATGAAGGCATATGATATCACATGGCTATACATCATGATGGCATGATATCAGTATGGTCTATACATACATGGTCCATGATGGCATGATATCATATGTGATATCACATTCAAATGTGATGCAAATATTGATGATGGCTAACCATCATCACTACAGGTATGGCATGATATCATAGTGGCTATCAAGGCTACTATGGCATGATATGATATGATAACGAACATCACATGCATGTAGTGATGAGTCACATATGATATCAATATTGGCTAACATCACATGATCACATGGGAATGGCATGATATCATATGGCTATCCACATCACATGATGGCATGCATCATATGGCTTTGGCCACAACATCAATGATGGCACGATATCATATGGCACCACTACATGATGGCATGATATCATATGGCTTTAACACATGATGGCATTTACATGATCATATGGCTACCACATCACATGATGGCAATGATATATCAATATGATTTTTAACAATCTACCATGAATGATTATTATGGCTACGACATCACTGATGGTGATATCATATCTGGCTTAATCATCACATGGCGACGATAATCATATGGCTACAATCACATGATGCATGAATATATATGGCGTTTAACATCACATGAGTGGCACATAGACATGATCTCATATGGGCTACACAATCAGATGATGGCATGAATATCACAGGGCTATGAACATAAACATTGATGGCAACGATATTAGTGGCTACCAATCACATGATTTGGCAATGATATATCATGGCTTTAGTGCTGGTACCACATACAAATGATGGCCTATGATAATATATGTCTGTTTAAATCACATGATGGGACACATAGTATATATGGCACATTTGTCATGGTCCATATGATAGCTATATCTATGGGCTATCAATCAATGCATTGAGCTATCACATGATGGCATGATATCATATGCTATAATCAATATCATGCTGCATGTCACATGATGGGTGAGATATGATATCATATGCTATCTAGCCATGGCATGATATCACATGATGATGATCATATGATATCACCATATGTTGATCTGGCCATATATCATATGGCTTTTAACATCACATGATGATGTGGCACATTCGTGCATATCCATATGGTTTAAAGCCATCATCGCAATGATGGCATATGATATCATGGCCCACATGGCATATGATATCATACTTGGCTTATAACATCATCAGCTGACATCAATGGCAATGATAGCATGATATCATATGGTACCACAGCCATGATGCATGGATGTTAAATGGCTTGAACTGCATGATGGCGAATATATCATACTGGTACATATGAACATGATATCATATGGCTATCATCACATGCAATGGCATGATAATATGGCTACGGCCATATGATATGCATGATGGCATGATATCATATGGATATCATGCCATCAACATCATGCATGATGGCAATATGATATGCCTATATATGGATATGACCATATGATACATGATGGCATGATGTGGTCATATGGCTATCACATCCATGATGGCATATGATATCATATGGGTATCATGCCACATGCTTGTAAGCAATGATATCAATGGCTACCAGGTGATGTGGTAGCCATGGCCATCATGGCATCGCCAATATGATATGATAAATCCATGATGGCACTGATATCATATGGCTATCACATCACATGATGGCATTCATGATCAATATATATGCATTAACGTGAATATGACTGATATCATAGTGGTATCAAATCAATGATGGCATGATATCATCATGGCTTTAACATCCAATGATGGCATGATATCATATGGCTATCACATCACATGATGGCTATGATATCATAATGGCTTTCACATTGATGGCCATATGATATCATGATGGCACATCATGATAGCACATATGTGGATTATCATATGGTATGCCACATCACATGATGGCCATATGATATCTATGCATCAACATGATGGTCAATGATATCATATGGCACATCATGTGATGTGGCATGATATCATATGGTGAGTGGGCCCATATATCATATGGCATTTAACATCACATGGTAGGCCAATGATATCATCACATGATGGCATGAATCATGATGGCTATCATCCATGCACATGATGGCCATATATCATGGCTACAATCACATGATGGCATGATATCATAATGGCTATAAAGCCATACATGATAATCATGCCATCATGTCATATGGAATACAATCACATGATGGCATGATAGCCATATGGCACATCATGATGGGCATGTATAGAAGCCATAGATCATGCATCATGTGAGTTGAATAGCCACATAATATATGCATCATCATGTGATGTGGTAGCCATATGATATCATGCACATGCACATGTGAATGTGGTGCCATAATGATCGGCCATCATATGGCCATATGCCTATATCATGCCCATCATGTGATGTGATAGCCATATGATATCATGCATCATGTGATGTGGTAATAGCCATATGATATCGACATATGATGGGCCATGTGATGTGGTGCCAATGATATCATGCCATCATGTGATTAAAGCCATATGATATCATCATCATGATGTGGTAGCACAGGATATCTGCCATATGTGATGGAATGATATCATATCATGTGATGTGATAGCCATAATGATACATGCATCATGTGATGTTATAGCCATATGATATCATGCCATCATGTGATGGCTAGCCATATGAATATCATGCCATCATGATGTGATAGCCATATGATATCATGCCATCATGTGATGTGATAGCCATATGATATCATGCCATCATGTGATATATATGATATCATGCCATCATGTGATGGCCATATGATATATGCCATCATGTGATGTGGCCATATGATATCATGCCATCATGTGATGTGATAGCCATATGATATCATGCCATCATGTGATGTGGCCCATATGATATCATGCCATCATGTGATGTGAATAGCCATATGATAATCATGCCATCATGTGATGTGATAGCCATATGATATCATGCCATCACATGCATCATGTGATGTGATAGCCATATGATATCATGTGATGTGATGTGTAAGCCATATGATATCATGCCATCATGATGTAGCCATATGATATCCAGTGATGTTAAAGCATATGATATCATGCCATCATGTGATGGTGATAGCATATGAATATCATGCCATCATGTGATGTGTATAGCCAATATCATGCCATCATGTGATGTGATAGCCATAGCCATATGATATCATGCCATCATGTGATGTGAAGCCATATGATATCATGCCCATCATGTGCCATATGTGGGCCATATGATATCATGCCATCATGTGATGATGATAGCCATATGAATATCATGCCATCATGTGATGTGATAAAGCCATATGATATCATGCCATCATGTGATGTGGTAGCCATATGATATCATGCCATCATGTGATGTGATAGCCATATGATATCAATGCCATCATGTGATGTGGTAGCCATATGATATCATGCCATCATGTGATGTTAGCCATATGATATCATGCCATCATGTGATGTGTAGCCATATGATATCATGCCATCATGTGATGTGGTTAGCCATATGATATCATGCCATCATGTGATGTGATAGCCATATGATATCATGCATCATGTGATGTGATAGCCATATGATATCATGCCATCATGTGATGTTAATAGCCATATGATATCATGCCATCATGTGATGTGGTAGCCATATGATATCATGCCATCATGTGATGGTGGTAGCCATATGATATCATGCCATCATGTGATGTGGTAGCCATATGATATCGTCCATCATGTGATATAGCCATATGATATCATGCCATCATTGATGTGGTAGCCATATGATATCGTGCCATCATGTGATGTTAAGCCATATGATATCATGCCATCATGTGATGTTAGCCATATGATATCGTGCCATCATGTGATGTGTAGCCATATGATATCATGCCATCATGTGATGTGATAGCCATATGATATCATGCATCATGTGATGTGATGTTAGCCATATGATATCATGTGAATGTTGCCATCATGTGATTGTATAGCCATATGATATCATGCCATCATGTGATGTGATAGCCATATGATATCATGCCATCATGTGATGTATAGCCATATGATATCATGCCATCATGTGATGTGGTAGCCATATGATATCGCCATCATGTGATGTGATAGCCATATGATATCATGCCATCATGTGATGTGGTAGCCATATGATATCATGCCATCATGTGATGTTAGCCATATGATATCATGCCATCATGTGATGTGGTAGCCATATGATATCATGCCATCATGTGATGTGATAGCCATATGATATCATGCCATCATGTGATGTTAGCCATATGATATCGTGCCATCATGTGATGTTAAAGCCATATGATATCATGCCATCATGTGATGTGATAGCCATATGATATCATGCCATCATGTGATGTGATAGCCATATGATATCATGCCATCATGTGATGTGATAGCCATATGATATCATGCCATCATGTGATGTGTAGCCATATGATATCATGCCATCATGTGATGTGTAGCCATATGATATCATGCCATCATGTGATGTGTAGCCATATGATATCATGTCATGTGATAGCCATATGATATCATGCCATCATTGATGTTAGGATCGTGCCATCATGTGATTTGAGCCATATGATATCATGCCATCATGTGATGTTAAAGCCATATGATATCATGCCATCATGTGATGTTGTAGCCATATGATATCATGCCATCATGTGATGTGGTAGCCATATGATATCATGCCATCATGTGATGTGATAGCCATATGATATCATGCCATCATGTGATGTTAAAGCCATATGATATCATGCCATCATGTGATGTGATAGCCATATGATATCATGCCATCATGTGATGTGATAGCCATATGATATCATGCCATCATGTGATGTGATAGCCATATGATATCATGCCATCATGTGATGTGATAGCCATATGATATCATGCCATCATGTGATGTGATAGCCATATGATATCATGCCATCATGTGATGTGATAGCCATATGATATCATGCCATCATGTGATGTGGTAGCCATATGATATCATGCCATCATGTGATGTTGATAGCCATATGATATCATGCATCATGTGATGTGGTGTGATGATATGCCATCATGTGATGTGTGTAGCCATATGATATCATGCCATCATGTGATGTGATAGCCATATGATATCATGCCATCATGTGATGTGATAGCCATATGATATCATGCCATCATGTGATGTGATAGCCATATGATATCATGCCATCATGTGATGTGGATAGCCATATGATATAGCCATATGATATATGCCATCATGTGTATGTGGTTAGCCATATGATATCATGCCATCATGTGATGTGATAGCCATATGATATCATGCCATCATGTGATGTGTAGCCATATGATATCATGCCATCATGTGATGTGGTAGCCATATGATATCATGCCATCATGTGATGTGATAGCCATATGATATCATGCCATCATGTGATGTGGTAGCCATATGATATCATGCCATCATGTGATGTTAAAGCCATATGATATCATGCCATCATGTGATGTGGTAGCCATATGATATCATGCCATCATGTGATGTGATAGCCATATGATATCGTGCCATCATGTGATGTGGTAGCCATATGATATCATGCCATCATGTGATGTGGTAGCCATATGATATCATGCCATCATGTGATGTGTGATAGCCATATGATATCATGCCATCATGTGATGTGATAGCCATATGATATCATGCCATCATGTGATGTGGTAGCCATATGATATCATGCCATCATGTGATGTGATAGCCATATGATATCATGCCATCATGTGATGTGATAGCCATATGATATCATGCCATCATGTGATGTGATAGCCATATGATATCATGCCATCATGTGATGTGATAGCCATATGATATCATGCCATCTATGTGATGTGATAGCCATATGATATCATGCCATCATGTGATGTGATAGCCATATGATATCATGCCATCATGTGATGTGATAGCCATATGATATCATGCCATCATGTGATGTGATAGCCATATGATATCATGCCATCATGTGATGTGGTAGCCATATGATATCATGCCATCATGTGATGTGGTAGCCATATGATATCATGCCATCATGTGATGTGATAGCCATATGATATCATGCCATCATGTGATGTGATAGCCATATGATATCATGCCATCATGTGATGTGGTAGCCATATGATATCATGCCATCATGTGATGTGGTAAAGCCATATGATATCATGCCATCATGTGATGTGTAGCCATATGATATCGTGCCATCATGTGATGTTAAAGCCATATGATATCATGCCATCATGTGATGTGTGATGTAGCCATATGATATCATGCCATCATGTGATGTTAAGCCATATGATATCATGCCATCATGTGATGTGATAGCCATATGATATCATGCCATCATGTGATGTCTAAGCCATATGATATCATGCCATCATGTGATGTGATAGCCATATGATATCATGCCATCATGTGATGTGATAGCCATATGATATCATGCCATCATGTGATGTGATAGCCATATGATATCATGCCATCATGTGATGTGGTAGCCATATGATATCATGCCATCATGTGATGTGATAGCCATATGATATCATGCCATCATGTGATGTGGTAGCCATATGATATCATGCCATCATGTGATGTGGTAGCCATATGATATCATGCCATCATGTGATGTGGTAGCCATATGATATCATGCCATCATGTGATGTTAAAGCCATATGATATCATGCCATCATGTGATGTGGTAGCCATATGATATCGTGCCATCATGTGATGTTAAAGCCATATGATATCATGCCATCATGTGATGTTAAAGCCATATGATATCATGCCATCATGTGATGTGATAAGCCATATGATATCATGCCATCATGTGATGTGATAGCCATATGATATCATGCCATCATGTGATGTGGTAGCCATATGATATCATGCCATCATGTGATGTGGTAGCCATATGATATCATGCCATCATGTGATGTGATAGCCATATGATATCATGCCATCATGTGATGTGGTAGCCATATGATATCATGCCATCATGTGATGTGATAGCCATATGATATCATGCCATCATGTGATGTGATAGCCATATGATATCATGCCATCATGTGATGTCTAAGCCATATGATATCATGCCATCATGTGATGTGATAGCCATATGATATCATGCCATCATGTGATGTGATAGCCATATGATATCATGCCATCATGTGATGTGATAGCCATATGATATCATGCATCATGTGATGTGATAGCCATATGAATATCATGCCATCATGTGATGTGTTAGCCATATGATATCATGCCATCATGTGATGTGATAGCCATATGATATCATGCCATCATGTGATGTGATAGCCATATGATATCATGCCATCATGTGATGTGGTAGCCATATGATATCATGCCATCATGTGATGTGGTAGCCATATGATATCATGCCATCATGTGATGTGATAGCCATATGATATCATGCCATCATGTGATGTGGTAGCCATATGATATCATGCCATCATGTGATGTGATAGCCATATGATATCATGCCATCATGTGATGTGGTAGCCATATGATATCATGCCATCATGTGATGTGATAGCCATATGATATCGTGCCATCATGTGATGTTAAAGCCATATGATATCATGCCATCATGTGATGTTAGCCATATGATATCATGCCATCATGTGATGTGATAGCCATATGATATCATGCCATCATGTGATGTGTGCCATATATGATATCATGCCCATCATGTGATGTGGTAGCCATATGATATCATGCCATCATGTGATGTTAAAGCCATATGATATCATGCCATCATGTGATGTGATGGTAGCCATATGATATCATGCCATCATGTGATGTGATAGCCATATGATATCATGCCATCATGTGATGTGATAGCCATATGATATCATGCCATCATGTGATGTGGTAGCCATATGAATATCATGCCATCATGTGATGTGAATAGCCATATGATATCATGCCATCATGTGATGTGATAGCCATATGATATCATGCCATCATGTGATAGTGATATGCATCATGCCATATGATATCATGCCATCATGTGATGTGATAGCCATATGATATCATGCCATCATGTGATGTGATAGCCATATGATATCATGCCATCATGTGATGTGATAGCCATATGATATCATGCCATCATGTGATGTGATAGCCATATGATATCATGCCATCATGTGATGTGATATAGCCATATGATATCATGCCATCATGTGATGTGATAGCCATATGATATCATGCCATCATGTGATGTGATAGCCATATGATATCATGCCATCATGTGATGTGTGATGTTAGCCATATGATATCATGCCATCATGTGATGTGATAGCCATATGATATCATGCCATCATGTGATGTGATAAAGCCATATGATATCATGCCATCATGTGATGTGGATAGCCATATGATATCATGCCATCATGTGATGTGATGTGATAGCCATATGATATCATGCCATCATGTGATGTGGATAGCCATATGATATCATGCCATCATGTGATGTGATAGCCATATGATATCATGCCATCATGTGATGTGATAGCCATATGATATCATGCCATCATGTGATGTGGATAGCCATATGATATCATGCCATCATGTGATGTGATAGCCATATGATATCATGCCATCATGTGATGTGGTAGCCATATGATATCATGCCATCATGTGATGTGATAGCCATATGATATCATGCCATCATGTGATGTGGTAGCCATATGATATCATGCCATCATGTGATGTGATAGCCATATGATATCATGCCATCATGTGATGTGATAGCCATATGATATCATGCCATCATGTGATGTGATAGCCATATGATATCATGCCATCATGTGATGTTAGCCATATGATATCATGCCATCATGTGATGTGGTAGCCATATGATATCATGCCATCATGTGATGTGATAGCCATATGATATCATGCCATCATGTGATGTGATAGCCATATGATATCATGCCATCATGTGATGTGATAGCCCATATGATATCATGCCATCATGTGATGTGTAGCCATATGATATCATGCCATCATGTGATGTGGTAGCCATATGATATCATGCCATCATGTGATGTGTAAAGCCATATGATATCATGCCATCATGTGATGTGTAGCCATATGATATCATGCCATCATGTGATGTGATAGCCATATGATATCATGCCATCATGTGATGTGATAGCCATATGATATCATGCCATCATGTGATGTGTGATAGCCATATGATATCATGCCATCATGTGATGTGATAGCCATATGATATCATGCCATCATGTGATGTGATAGCCATATGATATCATGCCATCATGTGATGTGATAGCCATATGATATCATGCCATCATGTGATGTGATAGCCATATGATATCATGCCATCATGTGATGTGTAGCCATATGATATCATGCCATCATGTGATGTGGATAGCCATATGATATCATGCCATCATGTGATGTTAGCCATATGATATCATGCCATCATGTGATGTGATAAAGCCATATGATATCATGCCATCATGTGATGTGATAGCCATATGATATCATGCCATCATGTGATGTGTAGCCATATGATATCATGCCATCATGTGATGTGATAGCCATATGATATCATGCCATCATGTGATGTGTAGCCATATGCCAATATCATGCCATCATGTGATGTGATAGCCATATGATATCATGCCATCATGTGATGTGATAGCCATATGATATCATGCCATCATGTGATGTGATAGCCATATGATATCATGCCATCATGTGATGTGATAGCCATATGATATCATGCCATCATGTGATGTGGATAGCCATATGATATCATGCCATCATGTGATGTGATAGCCATATGATATCATGCCATCATGTGATGTGGTAGCCATATGATATCATGCCATCATGTGATGTGATAAGCCATATGATATCATGCCATCATGTGATGTGTAGCCATATGATATCATGCCATCATGTGATGTTAGCCATATGATATCATGCCATCATGTGATGTGATAGCCATATGATATCATGCCATCATGTGATGTGATAGCCATATGATATCATGCCATCATGTGATGTGGTAGCCATATGATATCATGCCATCATGTGATGTGATAGCCATATGATATCATGCCATCATGTGATGTGATAGCCATATGATATCATGCCATCATGTGATGTGATAAAGCCATATGATATCATGCCATCATGTGATGTTAGCCATATGATATCATGCCATCATGTGATGTGTGTAGCCATATGATATCATGCCATCATGTGATGTGGTAGCCATATGATATCATGCCATCATGTGATGTGATAGCCATATGATATCATGCCATCATGTGATGTGATAGCCATATGATATCATGCCATCATGTGATGTGATAGCCCATATGATATCATGCCATCATGTGATGTGATCATATGATATCATGCCATCATGTGATGTGATAGCCATATGATCATGCCATCATGTGATGTGATAGCCATATGATATCATGCCATCATGTGATTGTGATAGCCATATGATATCGTGCCATCATGTGATGTGATAAAGCCATATGATATCATGCCATCATGTGATGTGATAGCCATATGATATCATGCCATCATGTGATGTGTAGCCATATGATATCATGCCATCATGTGATGGGTGATAGCCATATGATATCATGCCATCATGTGATGTGATAGCCATATGATATCATGCCATCATGTGATGTGATAGCCATATGATATCATGCCATCATGTGATGTGATAGCCATATGATATCATGCCATCATGTGATGTGATAGCCATATGATATCATGCCATCATGTGATGTGGTAGCCATATGATATCATGCCATCATGTGATGTGATAGCCATATGATATCATGCCATCATGTGATGTGGTAGCCATATGATATCATGCCATCATGTGATGTTAAAGCCATATGATATCATGCCATCATGTGATGTGATAGCCATATGATATCATGCCATCATGTGATGTGATAGCCATATGATATCATGCCATCATGTGATGTGGTAGCCATATGATATCATGCCATCATGTGATGTGATAGCCATATGATATCATGCCATCATGTGATGTGATAGCCATATGATATCATGCCATCATGTGATGTGGTAGCCATATGATATCGTGCCATCATGTGATGTTAAAGCCATATGATATCATGCCATCATGTGATGTGGTAGCCATATGATATCATGATGTGATGTTTAGCCATATGATATCATGCCATCATGTGATGTTAAAGCCATATGATATCATGCCATCATGTGATGATGATGTGATCTTAAAGCCATATGATATCATGCCATCATGTGATGTTAAAGCCATATGATATCATGCCATCATGTGATGTGTAAGCCATATGATATCATGCCCATCAGCCATATGATATCATGATCATGTGATGTGATAGCATATGATATCATGCACCATGGATGTGATAGCCCATATGATATCATGCATCATGTGTGTGATAGCCATATGATATCATGCCATCATGTGATGTGATAGCCATATGATATCATGCCATCAATGTGATGTGATAGCCATGTGATGTGATAGCCATATGATATAATCATGATGTTGGTAGCCATATGATATCATGCCAATGTGATGTGTAGCCATATGATATCATGCATGATGTGATCATACATCATGTGATGTATCATTCATATCATATGTGATGTGGTAGCCATGATGAATCATCATCATCAGCCATATGATATCTGCCATCATGTATGCCTATATATGTATGCCATCATGTGATGTGATATGGGCAATATGATATCTTGCACATGGTGATGATAGCATATGATGCCCAGCCATGATTGATATCATGATGTGTAGCATGATATATCATGTGATGGGACATGCCACATGATGGATCATGTGATGGTGATGCATGATATCATCATGTGATTATCATATGGCTACCACATATGTGATGGCATGATATCATATGGCATCACATGATGGCATATCTGGCTATCACAATCACATGATGGCCATGATATCATATGGCTATCACATCACATGATGGCATGATATCATATGGCTATCACATCACATGATGGCATGATATCATATGGCTACCACATCACATGATGGCATGATATCATATGGCTTTAACATCACATGATGGCATGATATCATATGGCTACCACATCACATGATGGCATGATATCATATGGCTATCACATCACATGATGGCATGATATCATATGGCTATCACATCACATGATGGCATGATATCATATGGCTACCACATCACATGATGGCTATCATCATTGGCATGTCACATCACATGATGGCATGATATCATATGGCTATCACATCACATGATGGCATGATATCATATGGCTTTAACATCACATGATGGCATGATATCATATGGCTACCACATCACATGATGGCATGATATCATATGGCTTTAACATCACATGATGGCATGATATCATATGGCTATCACATCACATGATGGCATGATATCATATGGCTTTAACATCACATGATGATGGCAATGATATCATATGGCTTTACTGATGCGATACATACATGATGGCATGATATCATTATGGCTATCACATCCACATGATGGCATGATATCATATGGCTACCACATCACATGATGCATGATATCATATGGCTTACATCACATGAATCGATATCATATGGCTACCACATCACATGATGGCATGATATCATATGGCTATCACATCACATGATGGCATGATATTCATATGGCTTTAAACATCACATGATGGCATGATATCATATGGCTACCACATCACATGATGATATCATTATGGCACATCACATGATGGCACGAACTCATATGGCTTAACATCACATATGGCCATTGATATCATGGCTACCACACATGATGGCCATGATATCATATGGCTACCACATCACATGATGGCATGATATCATATGGCTACCACATCACATGATGGCATGATATCATATGGCTATCACATCACATGATGGCATGTATATCATATGGCTACCACATCACATGATGGCATGATATCATATGGCTACCACATCACATGATGGCATGATATTCATATGGCTACCACATCACATGATGCATGATATGGTATCACATCACAATGGCACGATATCATATGGCTACCACATCACATGATGCATGATATCATATGGCTATCATCACATGATGGCCATGATATCATATGGCTACCACATCACATGATGGCATGATATCATATGGCTAACATCACATGATGCATGATATCATATGGCTACCACATCACATGATGGCATGATATCATATGGCTATCACATCACATGATGGCATGATATCATATGGCTATCACATCACATGATGGATATATCATATGGCCTATCACATCACATATGGCATGATATCATATGGCTATCACATGGACATGATCCATTGATTATCATATGGCTATCACATCACATGATGATTATCATGATATCATATGGCTATCACATCACATGATGGCATGATATCATATGGCATGATGGTATCATATGGCTATCATGATACATCACATGATGGCATGATATCATATGGCTATCACATCACATGATGGCATGATATCATATGGCTATCACATCACATGATGGCATGATATCATATGGATGATGGCATGATATCATATGCATGTATATCTGAGGCATGTATTCATACATTGGTACCACATCACATGATGGGATATCATATGCTTTACAACATAATCACATCATATGGCATGCATATGGCAACATCACATGATGGCATGATATCATATGGCTATCACAATCACATGATGGCGATATCATATGGCTTTAACATCATGATGGCCATATGCTACCCACATCACGATGCAATGGCCATATGGCTGAATCATCACATGATGGATATCATATGGCTAACATCAACATGATGGCATGATATCTATGGCTTTAACATCACATGATGGCATGATATCATATGGCTAACATCACATGATGGCACGATATCATATGGCTTTACCACATTCACATCGATGGCACGTATCATATACCACATATGATGTGGCTAACATCACATGATGCACGATATCATATGGCTACCACATCACATGATGGCTGATTCATATGGCATGCATGATATCATATGGCTTTACATCACATGATGGCATGATTCATATTATCACATCACATGATGGCATGATATCATATGGCTACCACATCACTGATGCATTTGATATCATATGGCTACATCACATGATGGCATGATATCATATGGCTATCACATCACATGATGGCACGATATCATATGGCTATACATCACATGATGGCATGATATATATGGCTATCACATCACATGATGGCCATATGCATTGCATATACCACATCACATGATGGCAATAATATCATAACATCACATGATGGCATGATATTCATATGCAGATCATGACCATCACATGATGCTATATTATGATGGCACGATATCATATGGCTATCACATCACATATGATATCATATCATGATATCATATGGCTCGAATCACACAAATGATATCATATGGCACATGATGGCCATGGATATCATATGGAATATCCCACATCACATGATGGCATGATATCATATGGCTATCACATCACATGATGGCATGATATCATATGGCTACACATCACATGATGGCATATATCATATGGCTATCACATCACATGATGGCATGATATCATATGCTATCACATCACATGATGGCATGATATCATATGGCTTACATCACATGATGGCATGATATCATATGGCTATCAATCACATATGATGGCATGATATCATATGGCTACCACATCACATTGATGCATGATATCATATGGCTACACATCACATGATGGCATGATATCATATGGCTATCACATCACATGATGGCATATATCATATGGCTTTATCACATCAATTATACATGATTATTGATATCATATGGCTACACCATCATGAGTGCACGTATCATATACCACATCATATGGCATGATATATGGCTTACACATCACATTGGCTGATCACATGATATCATATGGGCAATGATATCATATGGCTTATAACATCACATGATGGCATGATATCATATGGCTTAACCACATCACATGATGGGCCATGCATATCATATGGCCTATCACATCACATGATGGGCATGATATCATATGGCTACTACATCACCATGATGCATGATGGCTATCACATCACATGATATCATTATGGCTATCAACATCACATGATGGGCATGATATCATATGGCATCACACATGACTAGATGGCTTTAACTCAAATGATGGATATCATATGGCTATCACATCACATGATGGCATCGGCACCAACCGATATCATATGCTATCACCATCACATGATGGCATGATATCGTATGGCTACCAACATACATGATGGCATGATATCATAACATCACATGATGGCATGATATCATATGGCTACCACATCACAATGATATCGATATCATATGGCTATCACATCACATGATCATGATATCATATGCCTACCACATCACATGATGGCATGATGATATCATATGGCTTATCACATCACATGATGGCTGATATCATATGGCTATCACATCACATGATGGCAGCTATCTACAATCACATGATGCATGATATCATATGGCTTTAACATCAACATGATGGCATATGGCTACCATCACATGATGGCATGATATCATATGGCTATCACATCACATCACATGATGGCGATGATATCATATGGCTATCTCACATCACATGATGGCATGATATCATATGGCATGATAATATGCTTTCATATACCACATTCACATGATGGCATGATTCATAATGGCTAACAACATGATGGCACGATATCATATGGCTAATACATACCACATGATGGCATGATATCATATGGCTTTAACATCACATGATGGCACGATAATCATATGGCTTTATACATCACATGATGGCATGATATCATATGGCTATGCACATCACATGATGGCATGATATCATATGGCTAACATCAATGATGGCATTATGGCAACATATGGCTTACCACATCACATGGAATGGCTACCACATACATGATGGAGATATCATATGGGCTACCACATCACATGATGGCATGATGGCTATCACACGATCATATGGCTATCACATCACATGATGGCAATGATATCATATGGCTTCACATCACATGATGGCATGATATCATATGGGCTATCAACATCACATGATGGCATGATTCATATGGTACACATCACATATGGCATGATATATGAATAATCATATCACATCACATGATGGCATGTATATAACATGATGGCTACCAATCACGATATCATATAATCATTATGGCTTTAACATATCATCACATGATGGTCATATATTCATGGCATGATGGCACATATCATATGGCATTGTATATCACATCACATGATGGCATGATATCATATGGCTTTAACATCACATGATGGCATATCACATAACATGATGGCAGATATCTCATATGGCTCAACATCAAGTGACATGTATCATATGGCTATCCATTCACATGATATCATATGGCTCCCATCACATGATGGCTAACATCACACATTCATATACATGATGGCAATGAATGGGCATGATATTTCATATGGCTATCACACATGATCACATGAATGGCATGATATCTCATATGGCTTTAACATCACCCCATTTGAACATGATGGCATGATATTCATATGGCTACCACATCAACATATGGATGGCACGATGACATATGGCTCACATACCACATGATCATGATGATGGCATATGATTCATATGGCTTAACATCACATGATGGCACGATATCATATGGCTACCACATCACATGATGGCATGATATCATATGGACCACATCACATGATGGGCATGGATATCATATGGCTACCACATCACGATGATGGCATGATATTCATATGGCTATAACATTCACATCATGGCACGAATATTCAATGATGATGCATTGATATTCAATGCTATCACATCACATATGGCATGAATCATATGCTACCACATCATGATGGCATGATATCATATGGCTATCACATCACATGATGGCATGATATTCATATGGCTATCATACATCACATGATGGCATGATATCATATGGCTACACATCACATGATGGCAATGGATATCATATGGCTATCACATTCACATGATGGTACATGATATCACATTATGGCTTTAACATCAACATGATGGCACGATTCATATGGCTACACATCACATGATGGCATGATGAACACATATGGCTATCAACATCACATGATATCATATGGCTTTAACATCACAGTTGGCACGATATCATATGCTACCACATCATGATGGCTACATCACATCAATCATATGCTTTAACATGGGATATCATATGGCTACCACATCACATGATGGCATTTGATATCATCATTCATCACAATGATTCATATGGCTACCACTCATGATATCATATGGCTACCACATCACATGGATGATTCATATGGCTATCACATCACAATGATGGCAAGTGATATCATATGGCTATCACAATCACATGATGGCCATGATATCATATGGCTATCACATCACATATGGCATGATATCATATGGCTATAACACAATCACATGATGGCATGAATATCATATGGCTCAAACATCAACATGATGGCATGATATCATATGGCTATCACATCCTGATGGGATATCATGATATCATGAAACCTCATATTGGCTATCACATACATGATGGCATATTATATGGATGGCCACATCACCATGATGGCATGATATCATATGGCTATCAATCACATGATGCATGATATCATCATGGCTATCACATCACATGATGGCATGATATCTATCTTTAACATCACATGATGGACATGATATATGGCACATCACATGATGGCATTGATAATCATATGGCTATCACATCACATGATGGCACGAATGGCATGATTCATATTCATATGGCTATCACATCACATGATATATATCATGATGGGCATCACATCACATTGATGGCATGATATCATTATGCTTACCACATCATGACATGATGCATGAAGATACACATCATGATATTCATATGGCTTTAAACATTTAACATCATGATGGATATCATATGGCTAACATCACATGATGGATGGATATCATATCATCAACATCACATGATGGCATGATATCATATGGCTATCATCACATGATGGCATGATATCATGACATGGCTATCACATCACATGATGGCATGATACTCATATGGCTTTATCACCAGTCACATGATGGCATGATATCATATGGCTTAACATCACATGATGGCATGATATCATATGGCTACCACATCACATGATGGCAATGCGTATCATATTGCTTTCACGATCACATGATGCATATATCATATGCTACCACATCACATGATGGCCACGATATCATATGGCTACCACATCACATGATGGCATGATATCATATGGCTTAACATATTGATATCATATGGCTACCACATCAACATGATGGCATGATATCATATGGCTTTAACCACATCACATGATTGGCGATGATATCATATGGCATAATATCATATGGTCACCATATGGCTAATCACATCAACATGATGGCATGATATCATATGGCTATCACATCAGCATGAGGTGGCATGATATCATTATGGCTTTACCACATCACATGATGGCAATGATATCAATATGGCTATCACACATGATATCATATTGGCTATCAACATCACATGATGGCATGATAATCATATGGCTATCACATCACATGATATATTATTATGGCTATTCACATGGCTTCACATTGATGGCCATGATCATATGGCTATCACATCACATGATGGCATGATATCATTATGGCTATCACATCCACTGATGGCATGGATATCATATGGGGCTATTCACATCACATGATGGCATGATATCATATGGCTATCTACATCATGATGCGCACATGGATCACATCATGATGGCATGATGATCATATGGCTTTAACATTCACATGATGGCATGATATCATATGCGCTACCACATCACATGATGGCATGATATCATTATGGCTAACATCACATGATGGGCATGATATCATATGGCTTTACCCACATCACGATGATGGCACGATATCATATGGCTAACATCACATGATGGCATGATATCATATGGCTTACCACATCACATGATGGCACGATATTCATATGGCTTATAACATCACATGATGGCACGATATCATATGGCTACCACATCACATGATGGCATGATATCATATGGCTAACATCATCACATGAATGGCATGATATCATATGGCTACCACATCACATGATGGCATGATATCATATGAGCTATCACATCACATGATGGCATGCATATCATATGGCTATCACATCACATGATGGCATGAATATCATATGGCTAATCAAACATCACATTGATGGCATGATATCATATGGCTATCACATCACATGATGGCATGATATCATATGGGCTCACATCACATGATGGCATGATATCATAGGCTATCACATCACATGATGGCATATGATATCATATGGCTATCACATCACATGATGGCATGATATCAATATGGCTACATCACATGATGTATCATATGGCTTTAAACACACATGATGACTGATATCATATGGCTTACCACATCACATGATGGCACGATATCATATGGCTTTAACATCACATGATGG
>JAJSRW010000149.1:0-32878 GCA_022414725.1 Microglena sp. YARC | reverse complement strand
GCCAATCTTGACGAACAACTTCACGGTGCACATCACGGGTGATAGCAGCAGCTTGAGCTTCCAGGCCTTGATGCAGCTGTGGGGTGGTGCGGAAGGTGGAGATAAGAAAAATGTCCATGTTGCCTGCATGCGATGATGCAGCCACCAGTGCGGGCACCAGTCTTGGGATGACAGAATCACCAGTGGCGTATATCTATATGTCTATCTCCAAGCGTCCAGGGTGCAGGGTGAGGAAGCGGTGGCCGGCGGATGTGGGTGGATGTGTGAGCTGGGGTGGGGGTGGGGTGGCGGTGGGGTGGGGTGGGAGATACGTCGGTTAAGAAAGAGTAGTGGCGTTGATGGAGGTGCAGACCACACACACGACATACCCTCCCCCCGCCCCCCCACACCCACACACCACCAACTACCACACACCCCAGGACAACGTCAGACACACCCACACAAATATACCTCCCCCCCCCCCTCTTACCACCACCACCACCACACACACCCAGACAACCAGACACACACAGCCTGATGTAAGGCCGTCCAGCGATGCGAAGCACACACATGAAAAGGTTAGGCAACAGCTCGACGGCAAGGTCAAACGCTTGCGTTGCTCTTGTGGACTGGCACATAGACACACCCAGACACAGCATTATACCCCCCCCCCCCCCACACACACACACACAACACTACCACCACAACACCCAGACACCCAGACACACAACCAGAATGTAGCTCGTCATGAAACACCACTGGTGAAAGGTGTGGCAACAAGCTCGACTGCCAATGGTCAAACGCTTGCGATTGCTCTGTGGACTGGGCACATAGACACATCAGACAACACACACAAAACCTCCCCCCCCCCCCCCACCCACCCCCACACACACAACACACTACACCCACAACACACCCCAGACAACCAGACACACCCAGACACACAAACACCAGATGTAGGCTCGTTCCATGAAACAACCACTGATAGGGTTGGCAACAAGACTCTGACTCTGCAATGGTCAGACGCTTGCGTTGCTCCGTGACAGACCGCTCACACCCGCCACACCAATGGGGGCATTGGCCAGGGTCGCTCAGCTCCACCAAAAAATCCATCACCTGGATGAGCAGTTGCTTCCCAAGTCAAATTCTCTGTCGTCAATTTATTGTTTTATTGTTTTATTTGTAATTCTGTTGTCAGGATCGCCTGTTGTATAGTCTATTTGTTTACATTATTGTTTATCTTATCACCAGGATGACTTGTATTGAAGTCAATTTCTCTCTGTCGTAGCTTTTCTTCTTCTTGCATTTCATAATCTGTTGTAATTTTATTTTCCATCTTTAATGACGCTGTATTTGAAGCCAATTTCACACTGTCGATTTTTCTTAGTTTATTTATTTTTATTATTTTATATTTAACGACAGTTGTTATTTTAAAAGTCAATTCCACTCTGTCGTTATTTTATTTTTATTTTTTATTTGTAACATTTATTTTTTTATTTCTAATATCTCAGAGATATCTGAGATATTTATTTTTTGATTTTAATGATGGATGTATTTGAAGTCAATTTCCGCTTATTTATTTCAATTTTATTTATTTATGGTGCTTCTTTTAAGGACTCTCCCTATTAGCCCTATTCAACAGTTGTCCAGGATGGGCAGCAACCTAGCTAAACTCGATGACTCTATGTTTTCAGATTAAGGGCGCCTGGTGGCGCGTCCCGAATGAATAAATACTTCTGAATTCAATTGATTTTAATTTATTTCTATTTATTAATGTCGTGTTATTTAATTCGATTTTTATGCCATCCAATTAAATGTATGCAGGAGTTTGAGCTGCAACCCAGCTAACTGGTGATGTTTTTAAGAATCGGAAAGAGCAAACCTTATTACGTTTTTGTATTTGCTTCCTCCTAGGGCATCCATAATATGATTTTAGTCGATTTAGTCAATTTTCAGTCGATTTTAGTCCATTGAGGTCATTTCACTTTGTTTTTTAGGCCTCATGATACGATACTTTTGGCCGAGACAGGGTCTTATATTACGGAAAACAATCCCTGAGATAACTGGATGCTTCATGCCACAACTTGGCTGTCAGGACTCCTCTACATAAACGGACATGGATAATCCTCCAGTTCACTTATGATTTTTCTTGATGTTTCGTGATTGGGCGACCGTCTTTTGACTTGTAGGTTACCCCTGGACTGTAACACACATACACATGTGGTTTACTATTTATGGTGCTGCTTTTAAGGACTCGCCCTATTAGCCTCGAGCGACAGGCTAAGAGTTACTTAGGTACTTGGGACAACCTGGGGGGTGTAAGGGGGGGGGGGCCTGGGGGGGGGGGCAGAAGTGCAGAATCTGATCTTTTAAAATATCACGCGATACAGGCACTGCAGATCCGAGATGATGCCATTGTGTGCACCATATTGTAGCCCCTCCGAATCCATATCAATTGTTTTCAAAAAATGGTATTTCAATTTAATGGGGGGGAATCCCGGGGGAGGGGGGGGGCGGCGGGGGAGGGGGGGGGCGGCAGCCCCTCCTCAGGTTTTTTTACCCTGGCGCTCGGAGGTTTTTTGTACATCCGCTATTGGTGCTCCTTTCTATGACACACCCTATAGTAGCCCTATGACGCCCTTGTGGCATATCACTATGCAAAAGGGGCCGTGCATTATCATTTTGATGTTGACCAAGGCAAGTATGATATCATAGAGTTGTCCACATACTTAATGTCATCATGTGATATGTTATGCGGGTTGACAAGCCGTTGCCGGTGCTTCTCGCGACGCGAACACTAAAGTGCACGCATAGAAATTCGAACCCCACACCTTCATCATTTCAACATGCTCTAACCATTGAGCCATTCACCGGAACGAGAATAGGTGACTGTAAATAAACGGACAGACAGACAGACCAAGAAAGGGACTCACCTCATCCACAAACTTGGCCGTCAGCTTCCATCCCCACAACGCCAGGCAAGTAGTACAGCTAACAGAGATGTGTGTTCCTGAGCGTGAATGTAATAAACAGACAGACAGACAGACAAACAAAGGGACTCACCTCATCCACAAACTTTGCCGTCAGCTCCTCACCCACATCGTCAGGCAAGCGCGCAGAGAAGCACTGAAGAGCAGTGCCTCATGCACAGTAGCCTGAGAGATTACAAATGACAGAGGCGTACGATTAGTCATGCAAAAGAGGCCGATGCACATGCTTTTGCCTCAAGCAATCGCAAAGAAGCACCGAAGAGCAGGGCCTCATGCACAGTAGCCTCAAAGGTTACAATGACAGAGGAGTATGATTAGTCATGCAAAGAGGTCATGCCACATGCTTTTTGCCTCACGCAATCGCAGAGAGGCTATGCACATGCTTTTGCGTCACAACAAGCGCAAAGAAGCACTGAAGAGCAGTGCCCTCATGCACAGTAGCCTGAAAGGTAACACAGCAGAGGAGTATGATTAGTCATGCAAAGAGGCAATGCACATCCTTTTGCGTCACACAGCGTAAATAAGCACTGAAGAGCAGTTGCCTCGTGCACAGCAGCCTGAAGATAAACACAGGCAGAAGGAACAAGTTTAGACAGGCAGAGAGGCTATGCAAATGCTTTTTGCCTCTCACACAGTAGCCTGAAAGGATTCCACAGGCAGAGGAACGAGGTTTAGACAGGCACATGCCTTGCCTCATGTACAGTAGCCTAACAGATTGCCAATGGCAGAGGAGTTACGATTAGTCATGCAAAGAGGTCATGCACATCCTTTTGCCTCGAGCAAGCGCAAAGAGAGCACTGAAGAGCAGGGCCTCGTGCACAGTAGCCTGAGATATCAAAAAGGCAGAGGAGTACGATTAGTCATGCCAAAGAGGCCATGCACATGCTTTTTGCCTCATCGCAATAGCAATAGAGGCTAAGCACATGCTTTTGCATCACACAAACGCAAAGAGGCACTGAGGAGCAGTGCCTCATTGCACAGAAAAGCCTGAAAGGTAACAGGGCAGAGGAACAAGGTTAGACAGGCAGAGAGGCCATGGACATGTTTTTGCCTCACGCACAGTAGCCTGGAAGGTAACACAGGCGGAGGAACAAGTATAGACAGGCATAGAGGCTATGGACATGCTGTTGCCATCACACACAGTAGCTTTGAAAGGTAACAGGGCAGAGGAACAAGGTAAGACAGGCAGAGAGCCATGGACATGTTTTTGCCTCACGCACAGAAGCTGGAAGGTAACACAGGCAGAGGAACAAGATAGACAGGCAGAGAGGATATGGGACAAGCACACGCACAGTAGCTTGAAAGGTAAAGGCAGAGGATAACAAGGTAGTAGGACAGAGAGGCCATGGCATGGTAGAAAAGGTACAGGGCAGAGGACACAAGGTTTGGATGTTTTTGCCTCACGCACAGTAGCCTGAAAGGTACAAGGATAGACAGGCTAGAGGCTCATGGACATGTTTTTGCCTATCAGTAGCTTGAAAGGTAACACAGAGGAACAGGTTAGTACAGGCAGAGAGGCCATGGACATGCTGTTGCCTCACACACAGTAGCTTAGGGCAGAGGAAAAGGTTAGACACAGAGAGGCCATGGACATGTTGCTCACACACAGGCTTGAAAGTAACTAGGAACAAGGTTAGACAGGCGGAGAGGCAATGGACATGCTGTTGCCTCACACACAGTAGCTTGAAAGGTAACAGGGCAGAGGAACAAGGTTAGACAGGCAGAGAGGCCATGGACATGCTGTTGCCTCACACACAGTAGCTTGAAAGGTAACAGGGCAGAGGAACAAGGTAGACAGGCAGAGAGGCCATGGACATGCTGTTGCCTCACACACAGTAGCTTGAAAGGTAACAGGGCAGAGGAAAAGGTTAGACAGGCAGAGAGGCCATGGACATGCTGTTGCCTCACACACAGTAGCATGAAAGGTAACAGGGCAGAGGAACAAGGTTAGACAGGCAGAGAGGCCATGGACATGCTGTTGCCTCACACACAGTAGCTTGAAAGGTAACAGGGCAGAGGAACAAGGTTAGACAGGCAGAGAGGCATGGACATGCTGTTGCCTCACACACAGTAGCTTGAAAGGTAACAGGGCAGAGGAACAAGGTTAGACAGGCAGAGAGGCCATGGACATGCTGTTGCCTCACACACAGTAGCTTGAAAGGTAACAGGGCAGAGGAACAAGGTTAGACAGGCAAGAGAGGCCATGGACATGCTGTTGCTCACACACAGTAGCTTGAAAGGTAACAGGGCAGAGGAACAAGGTTAGACAGGCAGAGAGGCATGGACATGCTGTTGCCTCACACACAGTAGCTTGAAAGGTAACAGGGCAGAGGAACAAGGTTAGACAGGCAGAGAGGCCATGGACATGCTGTTGCCTCACACACAGTAGCTTGAAAGGTAACAGGGCAGAGGAACAAGGTTAGACAGGCAGAGAGGCCATGGACATGCTGTTGCCTTCACACACAGTAGCTTGAAAGTAACAGGGCAGAGGAACAAGGTTAGACAGGCAGAGAGGCCATGGACATGCTGTTGCCTCACACACAGTAGCTTTGAAAGGTAACAGGGCAGAGGAACAAGGTTAGAACAGGCAGAGAGGCCATGGACAATGCTGTTGCCTCACACACAGTAGCTTGAAAGGTAACAGGGCAGAGGAACAAGGTTAGACAGGCAGAGAGGCCATGGACATGCTGTTGCCTCACACACAGTAGCTTGAAAGGTAACAGGGCAGAGGAACAAGGTTAGACAGGCAGAGAGGCCATGGACATGCTGTTGCCTCACACACAGTAGCTTGAAAGGTAACAGGGCAGAGGAACAAGGTTAGACAGGCAGAGAGGCCATGGACATGCTGTTGCCTCACACACAGTAGCTTGAAAGGTAACAGGGCAGAGGAACAAGGTTAGACAGGCAGAGAGGCCATGGACATGCTGTTGCCTCACACACAGTAGCTTGAAAGGTAACAGGGCAGAGGAACAAGGTTAGACAGGCAGAGAGGCCATGGACATGCTGTTGCCTCACACACAGTAGCTTGAAAGGTAACAGGGCAGAGGAACAAGGTTAGACAGGCAGAGAGGCCATGGACATGCTGTTTGCCTCACACACAGTAGCTTGAAAGGTAACAGGGCAGAGGAACAAGGTTAGACAGGCAGAGAGGCCATGGACATGCTGTTGCCTCACACACAGTAGCTTGAAAGGTAACAGGGCAGAGGAACAAGGTTAGACAGGCAGAGAGGCCATGGACATGCTGTTGCCTCACACACAGTAGCTTGAAAGGTAACAGGGCAGAGGAACAAGGTTAGACAGGCAGAGAGGCCATGGACATGCTGTTGCCTCACACACAGTAGTTGAAAGGTAACAGGGCAGAGGAACAAGGTTAGACAGGCAGAGAGGCCATGGACATGCTGTTGCCTCACACACAGTAGCTTGAAAGGTAACAGGGCAGAGGAACAAGGTTAGACAGGCAGAGAGGCCATGGACATGCTGTTGCCTCACACACAGTAGCTTGAAAGGTAACAGGGCAGAGGAACAAGGTTAGACAGGGCAGAGAGGCCATGGACATGCTGTTGCCTCACACACAGTAGCTTGAAAGGTAACAGGGCAGAGGAACAAGGTTAGACAGGCAGAGAGGCCATGGACATGCTGTTGCCTCACACACAGTAGCTTGAAAAGGTAACAGGGCAGAGGAACAAGGTTAGACAGGCAGAGAGGCCATGGACATGCTGTTGCCTCACACACAGTAGCTTGAAAGGTAACAGGGCAGAGGAACAAGGTTAGACAGGCAGAGAGGCCATGGACATGCTGTTGCCTCACACACAGTAAGCTTGAAAGGTAACAGGGCAGAGGAACAAGGTTAGACAGGCAGAGAGGCCATGGACATGCTGTTGCCTCACACACAGTAGCTTGAAAGGTAACAGGGCAGAGGAACAAGGTTAGACAGGCAGAGAGGCCATGGACATGCTGTTGCCTCACACACAGTAGCTTGAAAGGTAACAGGGCAGAGGAACAAGGTTAGACAGGCAGAGAGGCCATGGACATGCTGTTGCCTCACACACAGTAGCTTGAAAGGTAACAGGGCAGAGGAACAAGGTTAGACAGGCAGAGAGGCCATGGACATGCTGTTGCCTCACACACAGTAGCTTGAAAGGTAACAGGGCAGAGGAACAAGGTTAGACAGGCAGAGAGGCCATGGACATGCTGTTGCCTCACACACAGTAGCTTGAAAGGTAACAGGGCAGAGGAACAAGGTTAGACAGGCAGAGAGGCCATGGACATGCTGTTGCCTCACACACAGTAGCTTGAAAGGTAACAGGGCAGAGGAACAAGGTTAGACAGGCAGAGAGGCCATGGACATGCTGTTGCCTCACACACAGTAGCTTGAAAGGTAACAGGGCAGAGGAACAAGGTTAGACAGGCAGAGAGGCCATGGACATGCTGTTGCCTCACACACAGTAGCTTGAAAGGTAACAGGGCAGAGGAACAAGGTTAGACAGGCAGAGAGGCCATGGACATGCTGTTGCCTCACACACAGTAGCTTGAAAGGTAACAGGGCAGAGGAACAAGGTTAGACAGGCAGAGAGGCCATGGACATGCTGTTGCCTCACACACAGTAGCTTGAAAGGTAACAGGGCAGAGGAACAAGGTTAGACAGGCAGAGAGGCCATGGACATGCTGTTGCCTCACACACAGTAGCTTGAAAGGTAACAGGGCAGAGGAACAAGGTTAGACAGGCAGAGAGGCCATGGACATGCTGTTGCCTCACACACAGTAGCTTGAAAGGTAACAGGGCAGAGGAACAAGGTTAGACAGGCAGAGAGGCCATGGACATGCTGTTGCCTCACACACAGTAGCTTGAAAGGTAACAGGGCAGAGGAACAAGGTTAGACAGGCAGAGAGGCCATGGACATGCTGTTGCCTCACACACAGTAGCTTGAAAGGTAACAGGGCAGAGGAACAAGGTTAGACAGGCAGAGAGGCCATGGACATGCTGTTGCCTCACACACAGTAGCTTGAAAGGTAACAGGGCAGAGGAACAAGGTTAGACAGGCAGAGAGGCCATGGACATGCTGTTGCCTCACACACAGTAGCTTGAAAGGTAACAGGGCAGAGGAACAAGGTTAGACAGGCAGAGAGGCCATGGACATGCTGTTGCCTCACACACAGTAGCTTGAAAGGTAAACAGGGCAGAGGAACAAGGTTAGACAGGCAGAGAGGCCATGGACATGCTGTTGCCTCACACACAGTAGCTTGAAAGGTAACAGGGCAGAGGAACAAGGTTAGACAGGCAGAGAGGCCATGGACATGCTGTTGCCTCACACACAGTAGCTTGAAAGGTAACAGGGCAGAGGAACAAGGTTAGACAGGCAGAGAGGCCATGGACATGCTGTTGCCTCACACACAGTAGCTTGAAAGGTAACAGGGCAGAGGAACAAGGTTAGACAGGCAGAGAGGCCATGGACATGCTGTTGCCTCACACACAGTAGCTTGAAAGGTAACAGGGCAGAGGAACAAGGTTAGACAGGCAGAGAGGCCATGGACATGCTGTTGCCTCACACACAGTAGCTTGAAAGGTAACAGGGCAGAGGAACAAGGTTAGACAGGCAGAGAGGCCATGGACATGCTGTTGCCTCACACACAGTAGCTTGAAAGGTAACAGGGCAGAGGAACAAGGTTAGACAGGCAGAGAGGCCATGGACATGCTGTTGCCTCACACACAGTAGCTTGAAAGGTAACAGGGCAGAGGAACAAGGTTAGACAGGCAGAGAGGCCATGGACATGCTGTTGCCTCACACACAGTAGCTTGAAAGGTAACAGGGCAGAGGAACAAGGTTAGACAGGCAGAGAGGCCATGGACATGCTGTTGCCTCACACACAGTAGCTTGAAAGGTAACAGGGCAGAGGAACAAGGTTAGACAGGCAGAGAGGCCATGGACATGCTGTTGCCTCACACACAGTAGCTTGAAAGGTAACAGGGCAGAGGAACAAGGTTAGACAGGCAGAGAGGCCATGGACATGCTGTTGCTCACACACAGTAGCTTGAAAGGTAACAGGGCAGAGGAACAAGGTTAGACAGGCAGAGAGGCCATGGACATGCTGTTGCCTCACACACAGTAGCTTGAAAGGTAACAGGGCAGAGGAACAAGGTTAGACAGGCAGAGAGGCCATGGACATGCTGTTGCCTCACACACAGTAGCTTGAAAGGTAACAGGGCAGAGGAACAAGGTTAGACAGGCAGAGAGGCCATGGACATGCTGTTGCCTCACACACAGTAGCTTGAAAGGTAACAGGGCAGAGGAACAAGGTTAGACAGGCAGAGAGGCCATGGACATGCTGTTGCCTCACACACAGTAGCTTGAAAGGTAACAGGGCAGAGGAACAAGGTTAGACAGGCAGAGAGGCCATGGACATGCTGTTGCCTCACACACAGTAGCTTGAAAGGTAACAGGGCAGAGGAACAAGGTTAGACAGGCAGAGAGGCCATGGACATGCTGTTGCCTCACACACAGTAGCTTGAAAGGTAACAGGGCAGAGGAACAAGGTTAGACAGGCAGAGAGGCCATGGACATGCTGTTGCCTCACACACAGTAGCTTGAAAGGTAACAGGGCAGAGGAACAAGGTTAGACAGGCAGAGAGGCCATGGACATGCTGTTGCCTCACACACAGTAGCTTGAAAGGTAACAGGGCAGAGGAACAAGGTTAGACAGGCAGAGAGGCCATGGACATGCTGTTGCCTCACACACAGTAGCTTGAAAGGTAACAGGGCAGAGGAACAAGGTTAGACAGGCAGAGAGGCCATGGACATGCTGTTGCCTCACACACAGTAGCTTGAAAGGTAACAGGGCAGAGGAACAAGGTTAGACAGGCAGAGAGGCCATGGACATGCTGTTGCCTCACACACAGTAGCTTGAAAGGTAACAGGGCAGAGGAACAAGGTTAGACAGGCAGAGAGGCCATGGACATGCTGTTGCCTCACACACAGTAAGCTTGAAAGGTAAACAGGGCAGAGGAACAAGGTTAGACAGGCAGAGAGGCCATGGACATGCTGTTGCCTCACACACAGTAGCTTGAAAGGTAACAGGGCAGAGGAACAAGGTTAGACAGGCAGAGAGGCCATGGACATGCTGTTGCCTCACACACAGTAGCTTGAAAGGTAACAGGGCAGAGGAACAAGGTTAGACAGGCAGAGAGGCCATGGACATGCTGTTGCCTCACACACAGTAGCTTGAAAGGTAACAGGGCAGAGGAACAAGGTTAGACAGGCAGAGAGGCCATGGACATGCTGTTGCCTCACACACAGTAGCTTGAAAGGTAACAGGGCAGAGGAACAAGGTTAGACAGGCAGAGAGGCCATGGACATGCTGTTGCCTCACACACAGTAGCTTGAAAGGTAACAGGGCAGAGGAACAAGGTTAGACAGGCAGAGAGGCCATGGACATGCTGTTGCCTCACACACAGTAGCTTGAAAGGTAACAGGGCAGAGGAACAAGGTTAGACAGGCAGAGAGGCCATGGACATGCTGTTGCCTCACACACAGTAGCTTGAAAGGTAACAGGGCAGAGGAACAAGGTTAGACAGGCAGAGAGGCCATGGACATGCTGTTGCCTCACACACAGTAGCTTGAAAGGTAACAGGGCAGAGGAACAAGGTTAGACAGGCAGAGAGGCCATGGACATGCTGTTGCCTCACACACAGTAGCTTGAAAGGTAACAGGGCAGAGGAACAAGGTTAGACAGGCAGAGAGGCCATGGACATGCTGTTGCCTCACACACAGTAGCTTGAAAGGTAACAGGGCAGAGGAACAAGGTTAGACAGGCAGAGAGGCCATGGACATGCTGTTGCCTCACACACAGTAGCTTGAAAGGTAACAGGGCAGAGGAACAAGGTTAGACAGGCAGAGAGGCCATGGACATGCTGTTGCCTCACACACAGTAGCTTGAAAGGTAACAGGGCAGAGGAACAAGGTTAGACAGGCAGAGAGGCCATGGACATGCTGTTGCCTCACACACAGTAGCTTGAAAGGTAACAGGGCAGAGGAACAAGGTTAGACAGGCAGAGAGGCCATGGACATGCTGTTGCCTCACACACAGTAGCTTGAAAGGTAACAGGGCAGAGGAACAAGGTTAGACAGGCAGAGAGGCCATGGACATGCTGTTGCCTCACACACAGTAGCTTGAAAGGTAACAGGGCAGAGGAACAAGGTTAGACAGGCAGAGAGGCCATGGACATGCTGTTGCCTCACACACAGTAGCTTGAAAGGTAACAGGGCAGAGGAACAAGGTTAGACAGGCAGAGAGGCCATGGACATGCTGTTGCCTCACACACAGTAGCTTGAAAGGTAACAGGGCAGAGGAACAAGGTTAGACAGGCAGAGAGGCCATGGACATGCTGTTGCCTCACACACAGTAGCTTGAAAGGTAACAGGGCAGAGGAACAAGGTTAGACAGGCAGAGAGGCCATGGACATGCTGTTGCCTCACACACAGTAGCTTGAAAGGTAACAGGGCAGAGGAACAAGGTTAGACAGGCAGAGAGGCCATGGACATGCTGTTGCCTCACACACAGTAGCTTGAAAGGTAACAGGGCAGAGGAACAAGGTTAGACAGGCAGAGAGGCCATGGACATGCTGTTGCCTCACACACAGTAGCTTTGAAAGGTAACAGGGCAGAGGAACAAGGTTAGACAGGCAGAGAGGCCATGGACATGCTGTTGCCTCACACACAGTAGCTTGAAAGGTAACAGGGCAGAGGAACAAGGTTAGACAGGCAGAGAGGCCATGGACATGCTGTTGCCTCACACACAGTAGCTTGAAAGGTAACAGGGCAGAGGAACAAGGTTAGACAGGCAGAGAGGCCATGGACATGCTGTTGCCTCACACACAGTAGCTTGAAAGGTAACAGGGCAGAGGAACAAGGTTAGACAGGCAGAGAGGCCATGGACATGCTGTTGCCTCACACACAGTAGCTTGAAAAGGTAACAGGGCAGAGGAACAAGGTTAGACAGGCAGAGAGGCCATGGACATGCTGTTGCCTCACACACAGTAGCTTGAAAGGTAACAGGGCAGAGGAACAAGGTTAGACAGGCAGAGAGGCCATGGACATGCTGTTGCCTCACACACAGTAGCTTGAAAGGTAACAGGGCAGAGGAACAAGGTTAGACAGGCAGAGAGGCCATGGACATGCTGTTGCCTCACACACAGTAGCTTGAAAGGTAACAGGGCAGAGGAACAAGGTTAGACAGGCAGAGAGGCCATGGACATGCTGTTGCCTCACACACAGTAGCTTGAAAGGTAACAGGGCAGAGGAACAAGGTTAGACAGGCAGAGAGGCCATGGACATGCTGTTGCCTCACACACAGTAGCTTGAAAGGTAACAGGGCAGAGGAACAAGGTTAGACAGGCAGAGAGGCCATGGACATGCTGTTGCCTCACACACAGTAGCTTGAAAGGTAACAGGGCAGAGGAACAAGGTTAGACAGGCAGAGAGGCCATGGACATGCTGTTGCCTCACACACAGTAGCTTGAAAGGTAACAGGGCAGAGGAACAAGGTTAGACAGGCAGAGAGGCCATGGACATGCTGTTGCCTCACACACAGTAGCTTGAAAGGTAACAGGGCAGAGGAACAAGGTTAGACAGGCAGAGAGGCCATGGACATGCTGTTGCCTCACACACAGTAGCTTGAAAGGTAACAGGGCAGAGGAACAAGGTTAGACAGGCAGAGAGGCCATGGACATGCTGTTGCCTCACACACAGTAGCTTGAAAGGTAACAGGGCAGAGGAACAAGGTTAGACAGGCAGAGAGGCCATGGACATGCTGTTGCCTCACACACAGTAGCTTGAAAGGTAACAGGGCAGAGGAACAAGGTTAGACAGGCAGAGAGGCCATGGACATGCTGTTGCCTCACACACAGTAGCTTGAAAGGTAACAGGGCAGAGGAACAAGGTTAGACAGGCAGAGAGGCCATGGACATGCTGTTGCCTCACACACAGTAGCTTGAAAGGTAACAGGGCAGAGGAACAAGGTTAGACAGGCAGAGAGGCCATGGACATGCTGTTGCCTCACACACAGTAGCTTGAAAGGTAACAGGGCAGAGGAACAAGGTTAGACAGGCAGAGAGGCCATGGACATGCTGTTGCCTCACACACAGTAGCTTGAAAGGTAACAGGGCAGAGGAACAAGGTTAGACAGGCAGAGAGGCCATGGACATGCTGTTGCCTCACACACAGTAGCTTGAAAGGTAACAGGGCAGAGGAACAAGGTTAGACAGGCAGAGAGGCCATGGACATGCTGTTGCCTCACACACAGTAGCTTGAAAGGTAACAGGGCAGAGGAACAAGGTTAGACAGGCAGAGAGGCCATGGACATGCTGTTGCCTCACACACAGTAGCTTGAAAGGTAACAGGGCAGAGGAACAAGGTTAGACAGGCAGAGAGGCCATGGACATGCTGTTGCCTCACACACAGTAGCTTGAAAGGTAACAGGGCAGAGGAACAAGGTTAGACAGGCAGAGAGGCCATGGACATGCTGTTGCCTCACACACAGTAGCTTGAAAGGTAACAGGGCAGAGGAACAAGGTTAGACAGGCAGAGAGGCCATGGACATGCTGTTGCCTCACACACAGTAGCTTGAAAGGTAACAGGGCAGAGGAACAAGGTTAGACAGGCAGAGAGGCCATGGACATGCTGTTGCCTCACACACAGTAGCTTGAAAGGTAACAGGGCAGAGGAACAAGGTTAGACAGGCAGAGAGGCCATGGACATGCTGTTGCCTCACACACAGTAGCTTGAAAGGTAACAGGGCAGAGGAACAAGGTTAGACAGGCAGAGAGGCCATGGACATGCTGTTGCCTCACACACAGTAGCTTGAAAGGTAACAGGGCAGAGGAACAAGGTTAGACAGGCAGAGAGGCCATGGACATGCTGTTGCCTCACACACAGTAGCTTGAAAGGTAACAGGGCAGAGGAACAAGGTTAGACAGGCAGAGAGGCCATGGACATGCTGTTGCCTCACACACAGTAGCTTGAAAGGTAACAGGGCAGAGGAACAAGGTTAGACAGGCAGAGAGGCCATGGACATGCTGTTGCCTCACACACAGTAGCTTGAAAGGTAACAGGGCAGAGGAACAAGGTTAGACAGGCAGAGAGGCCATGGACATGCTGTTGCCTCACACACAGTAGCTTGAAAGGTAACAGGGCAGAGGAACAAGGTTAGACAGGCAGAGAGGCCATGGACATGCTGTTGCCTCACACACAGTAGCATGAAAGGTAACAGGGCAGAGGAACAAGGTTAGACAGGCAGAGAGGCCATGGACATGCTGTTGCCTCACACACAGTAGCTTGAAAGGTAACAGGGCAGAGGAACAAGGTTAGACAGGCAGAGAGGCCATGGACATGCTGTTGCCTCACACACAGTAGCTTGAAAGGTAACAGGGCAGAGGAACAAGGTTAGACAGGCAGAGAGGCCATGGACATGCTGTTGCCTCACACACAGTAGCTTGAAAGGTAACAGGGCAGAGGAACAAGGTTAGACAGGCAGAGAGGCCATGGACATGCTGTTTGCCTCACACACAGTAGCTTGAAAGGTAACAGGGCAGAGGAACAAGGTTAGACAGGCAGAGAGGCCATGGACATGCTGTTGCCTCACACACAGTAGCTTGAAAGGTAACAGGGCAGAGGAACAAGGTTAGACAGGCAGAGAGGCATGGACATGCTGTTGCCTCACACACAGTAGCTTGAAAGGTAACAGGGCAGAGGAACAAGGTTAGACAGGCAGAGAGGCCATGGACATGCTGTTGCCTCACACACAGTAGCTTGAAAGGTAACAGGGCAGAGGAACAAGGTTAGACAGGCAGAGAGGCCATGGACATGCTGTTGCCTCACACACAGTAGCTTGAAAGGTAACAGGGCAGAGGAACAAGGTTAGACAGGCAGAGAGGCCATGGACATGCTGTTGCCTCACACACAGTAGCTTGAAAGGTAACAGGGCAGAGGAACAAGGTTAGACAGGCAGAGAGGCCATGGACATGCTGTTGCTCACACACAGTAGCTTGAAAGGTAACAGGGCAGAGGAACAAGGTTAGACAGGCAGAGAGGCCATGGACATGCTTGTTGCCTCACACACAGTAGCTTGAAAGGTAACAGGGCAGAGGAACAAGGTTAGACAGGCAGAGAGGCCATGGACATGCTGTTGCCTCACACACAGTAGCTTGAAAGGTAACAGGGCAGAGGAACAAGGTTAGACAGGCAGAGAGGCCATGGACATGCTGTTGCCTCACACACAGTAGCTTGAAAGGTAACAGGGCAGAGGAACAAGGTTAGACAGGCAGAGAGGCCATGGACATGCTGTTGCCTCACACACAGTAGCTTGAAAGGTAACAGGGCAGAGGAACAAGGTTAGACAGGCAGAGAGGCCATGGACATGCTGTTGCCTCACACACAGTAGCTTGAAAAGGTAAACAGGGCAGAGGAACAAGGTTAGACAGGCAGAGAGGCCATGGACATGCTGTTGCCTCACACACAGTAGCATGAAAGGTAGAACAGGGCAGAGGAACAAGGTTAGACAGGCAGAGAGGCCATGGACATGCTGTTGCCTCACACACAGTAGCTTGAAAGGTAACAGGGCAGAGGAACAAGGTTAGACAGGCAGAGAGGCCATGGACATGCTGTTGCCTCACACACAGTAGCTTGAAAGGTAACAGGGCAGAGGAACAAGGTTAGACAGGCAGAGAGGCCATGGACATGCTGTTGCCTCACACACAGTAGCTTGAAAGGTAACAGGGCAGAGGAACAAGGTTAGACAGGCAGAGAGGCCATGGACATGCTGTTGCCTCACACACAGTAGCTTGAAAGGTAACAGGGCAGAGGAACAAGGTTAGACAGGCAGAGAGGCCATGGACATGCTGTTGCCTCACACACAGTAGCTTGAAAGGTAACAGGGCAGAGGAACAAGGTTAGACAGGCAGAGAGGCCATGGACATGCTGTTGCCTCACACACAGTAGCTTGAAAGGTAACAGGGCAGAGGAACAAGGTTAGACAGGCAGAGAGGCCATGGACATGCTGTTGCCTCACACACAGTAGCTTGAAAGGTAACAGGGCAGAGGAACAAGGTTAGACAGGCAGAGAGGCCATGGACATGCTGTTGCCTCACACACAGTAGCTTGAAAGGTAACAGGGCAGAGGAACAAGGTTAGACAGGCAGAGAGGCCATGGACATGCTGTTGCCTCACACACAGTAGCTTGAAAGGTAACAGGGCAGAGGAACAAGGTTAGACAGGCAGAGAGGCCATGGACATGCTGTTGCCTCACACACAGTAGCTTGAAAGGTAACAGGGCAGAGGAACAAGGTTAGACAGGCAGAGAGGCCATGGACATGCTGTTGCCTCACACACAGTAGCTTGAAAGGTAACAGGGCAGAGGAACAAGGTTAGACAGGCAGAGAGGCCATGGACATGCTGTTGCCTCACACACAGTAGCTTGAAAGGTAACAGGGCAGAGGAACAAGGTTAGACAGGCAGAGAGGCCATGGACATGCTGTTGCCTCACACACAGTAGCTTGAAAGGTAACAGGGCAGAGGAACAAGGTTAGACAGGCAGAGAGGCCATGGACATGCTGTTGCCTCACACACAGTAGCTTGAAAGGTAACAGGGCAGAGGAACAAGGTTAGACAGGCAGAGAGGCCATGGACATGCTGTTGCCTCACACACAGTAGCTTGAAAGGTAACAGGGCAGAGGAACAAGGTTAGACAGGCAGAAAGAGGCCATGGACATGCTGTTGCCTCACACACAGTAGCTTGAAAGGTAACAGGGCAGAGGAACAAGGTTAGACAGGCAGAGAGGCCATGGACATGCTGTTGCCTCACACACAGTAGCTTGAAAGGTAACAGGGCAGAGGAACAAGGTTAGACAGGCAGAGAGGCCATGGACATGCTGTTGCCTCACACACAGTAGCTTGAAAGGTAACAGGGCAGAGGAACAAAGGTTAGACAGGCAGAGAGGCCATGGACATGCTGTTGCCTCACACACAGTAGCTTGAAAGGTAACAGGGCAGAGGAACAAGGTTAGACAGGCAGAAGAGGCCATGGACATGCTGTTGCCTCACACACAGTAGCTTGAAAGGTAACAGGGCAGAGGAACAAGGTTAGACAGGCAGAGAGGCCATGGACATGCTGTTGCCTCACACACAGTAGCTTGAAAGGTAACAGGGCAGAGGAACAAGGTTAGACAGGCAGAGAGGCCATGGACATGCTGTTGCCTCACACACAGTAGCTTGAAAGGTAACAGGGCAGAGAACAAGGTTAGACAGGCAGAGAGGCCATGGACATGCTGTTGCCTCACACACAGTAGCTTGAAAGGTAACAGGGCAGAGGAACAAGGTTAGACAGGCAGAGAGGCCATGGACATGCTGTTGCCTCACACACAGTAGCTTGAAAGGTAACAGGGCAGAGGAACAAGGTTAGACAGGCAGAGAGGCCATGGACATGCTGTTGCCTCACACACAGTAGCTTGAAAGGTAACAGGGCAGAGGAACAAGGTTAGACAGGCAGAGAGGCCATGGACATGCTGTTGCCTCACACACAGTAGCTTGAAAGGTAACAGGGCAGAGGAACAAGGTTAGACAGGCAGAGAGGCCATGGACATGCTGTTGCCTCACACACAGTAGCTTGAAAGGTAACAGGGCAGAGGAACAAGGTTAGACAGGCAGAGAGGCCATGGACATGCCTGTTGCCTCACACACAGTAGCTTGAAAGGTAACAGGGCAGAGGAACAAGGTTAGACAGGCAGAGAGGCCATGGACATGCTGTTGCCTCACACACAGTAGCTTGAAAGGTAACAGGGCAGAGGAACAAGGTTAGACAGGCAGAGAGGCCATGGACATGCTGTTGCCTCACACACAGTAGCTTGAAAGGTAACAGGGCAGAGGAACAAGGTTAGACAGGCAGAGAGGCCATGGACATGCTGTTGCCTCACACACAGTAGCTTGAAAGGTAACAGGGCAGAGGAACAAGGTTAGACAGGCAGAGAGGCCATGGACATGCTGTTGCCTCACACACAGTAGCATGAAAAGGTAACAGGGCAGAGGAACAAGGTTAGACAGGCAGAGAGGCCATGGACATGCTGTTGCCTCACACACAGTAGCTTGAAAGGTAACAGGGCAGAGGAACAAGGTTAGACAGGCAGAGAGGCCATGGACATGCTGTTGCCTCACACACAGTAGCTTGAAAGGTAACAGGGCAGAGGAACAAGGTTAGACAGGCAGAGAGGCCATGGACATGCTGTTGCCTCACACACAGTAGCTTGAAAGGTAACAGGGCAGAGGAACAAGGTTAGACAGGCAGAGGAGGCCATGGACATGCTGTTGCCTCACACACAGTAGCTTGAAAGGTAACAGGGCAGAGGAACAAGGTTAGACAGGCAGAGAGGCCATGGACATGCTGTTGCCTCACACACAGTAGCTTGAAAGGTAACAGGGCAGAGGAACAAGGTTAGACAGGCAGAGAGGCCATGGACATGCTGTTGCCTCACACACAGTAGCTTGAAAGGTAACAGGGCAGAGGAACAAGGTTAGACAGGCAGAGAGGCCATGGACATGCTGTTGCCTCACACACAGTAGCTTGAAAAGGTAACAGGGCAGAGGAACAAGGTTAGACAGGCAGAGAGGCCATGGACATGCTGTTGCCTCACACACAGTAGCTTGAAAGGTAACAGGGCAGAGGAACAAGGTTAGACAGGCAGAGAGGCCATGGACATGCCTGTTGCCTCACACACAGTAGCTTGAAAGGTAACAGGGGCAGAGGAACAAGGGTTTAGACAGGCAGAGAGGCCATGGACATGCTGTTGCCTCACACACAGTAGCTTGAAAGGTAACAGGGCAGAGGAACAAGGTTAGACAGGCAGAGAGGCCATGGACATGCTGTTGCCTCACACACAGTAGCTTGAAAGGTAACAGGGCAGAGGAACAAGGTTAGACAGGCAGAGAGGCCATGGACATGCTGTTGCCTCACACACAGTAGCTTGAAAGGTAACAGGGCAGAGGAACAAGGTTTAGACAGGGCAGAGAGGCCATGGACATGCTGTTGCCTCACACACAGTAGCTTGAAAGGTAACAGGGCAGAGGAACAAGGTTAGACAGGCAGAGAGGCCATGGACATGCTGTTGCCTCACACACAGTAGCTTGAAAGGTAACAGGGCAGAGGAACAAGGTTAGACAGGCAGAGAGGCCATGGACATGCTGTTGCCTCACACACAGTAGCTTGAAAGGTAACAGGGCAGAGGAACAAGGTTAGACAGGCAGAGAGGCCATGGACATGCTGTTGCCTCACACACAGTAGCTTGAAAGGTAACAGGGCAGAGGAACAAGGTTTAGACAGGCAGAGAGGCATGGACATGCTGTTGCCTCACACACAGTAGCTTGAAAGGTAACGAGGAAGGTTAGGGGACAGGCAGAGGAAACAAGGGTTTAAAACACAGAAACTTGAAGAGGCAACAAAGAGGGCCATAGAAGGAGAGAGGATGGCATGCTGTTGCCTCACACACAGTAGCTTGAAAGGTACAGGGCAGAGTTTTGAACAGGCTTTAGACAGCAGGAGGCCATGGACATGCTGTTGCCTTCACAGACAGGCTTGAGTAACAGGGCAGATGGAACAAGGTTTAGACAGGCAGAGAGGCGTCATGGACATGCTGTTGCATCACACCACAGTAAGCTAGCATGAAAGGGTAACAGGGCTAAAGAGGGAACAGGCAAGGTTAGAGTTAAAGGCAGAGAGGCCATGGACAATGCTGTTGCCTCACACAAGTAGCTTGAAACGGTAAAGGGCAGAGGAACAAGGTTAGACAGGCAGAGAGGCCATGGACATGCTGTTGCCTCCACACAGTAGCTTGAAAGGTAACAGGGCAGAGAAACAAGGTTTTAGACAGGCAGAGAGGCCATGGACATGCTGTTGCATGCACACACAGTAGCTTGAAAGGTAACAGGGCAGAGGAACAAGGTTAGACAGGCAAGAAAGGCCATGGACATGCTGTGCCTCAACAGCACAGTAGCTTGAAAGGTAAACAGGGCAGAGGAACTAAGGTTAGACACGGCAGAGACATGGACACCATGCTGTTGTCACACACAGTAAGCTTGAAAGGTAACAGGGCAGAGGAACAAGGTTAGTTGGGCAGGAGGCCATGGACAAGGTAATGCTGCTGGGTTGCCTCACACAACAGTGACCCTCATGAAAGGTATTCTGGATGGGCAGGAGGAGTGGAAAGAGCAAAAGGATGTAAAGACAGGGCTTTGCGTAGCAGAGTAGGGAGCAGGCAGAGAGGCCATGGCGACATGCTGTTGCCTCACACACCAATTGCTGGGTAGCATGAAAGGTAACAGGGCAAGGAGGCTTGAAAGGTAAACAAGGTTAGACGGCGAGAGGGCCATGGACAGAGAGGATGGACATGCTGTTTGCCTCACACACAGTAAGATTGAAAGGTAACAGGGCAGAGGACAATGCTGGTTTGCTCCCACACTGACATGTGCGTAGTCATTGCTTTAGTCAACACACGTAGCTTGAAAGGGTTGAGTCAGTAAGCTTGAAAGGTAACAGGCAAACAGGGGCAGAGAGATGGACAGGATCACACACAGGTTGAAAGGTAACACAGAGGAAAAAGGTTAGACAGGCAGAGAGGCCATGGAGCATGCTGTTGCCCTCACACACACGTAGCATGAAAGGTACCAGGGCAGAGGAACAAGGTTAGACAGGCAAGAGGCCATGGACAATGCTGTTGCCTCACCCAGTTCAGTAGCTTGAAGGTAAAAGGGCAGACAAAGGTTAGACAGGCAGAGAGGGCCAGTGGACATGCTGTTGCCTCACACACAGTAAGATTGAAGGTAAACAGGGCAAGAGGGGAAAAAAAAAAAACAAGGTTAGACAGGCAGAGAGGCCCATGGACATGCTGTTGCTCACAAAGTAGCTTGAAAGGTACAGGGCAGAGGAACTGGTTAGAAGACAGGCAGAGAGGCCATGGACATGCTGTTGCCTCAACACACAGTAGCATGAAAGGTACAGGGCAGAGAGGAACAAGGTTAGACAGGCAAGAGGCATGGACATGCTGTTGCCCTCACACAACGGAACAGTAGACTTGAAAGGTAACAGGGCAGAGGAACTAGGTTATGACAGGCAGAGAGGCCATGGACCATGCTGTTGCAATCACACACAGTAAGCTTGAAAGGTAACAGGGCAGAGGAACAAAGGTTAGACCAGGCAGAGAGGCCATGGACATGCTGTTGCCGCTCACACACAGTAGCTTGAAAGGTACAGGGCAGAGGAACAAGGTTAGACAGGCAGAGAGGCATGGACATGCTGTTGCCTCAACACACAGTACTGAAAAGTAACAGGGCGAGGAACAAGGTTAGACAGGCCAGAGAAGCATGGACATGCTGGTTGCCTCACACACAGTAGCTTGAAAAGGTAACAGGGCAGAGGAACAAGGTTTAGACAGGCAGAGAGGCCATGGCATGCTGTTGACACAACACAGTAGCTTGAAAAGGTAACAGGGCGAGAACAAGGTTTAGACAGAGAAGAGAGGCCATGGACATGCTGTTGCCTCACACACGGTATCTACATTGTCAGTTAGCCATGAAAGGTACACAGGGCAGAGGAACAAGGTTTAGAACAGGCAGAGAGGCCATGTGAATGCTGTTGCCTCACACACAGTAGCTTGAAAGGTAACGGCTTGGACAACGGAGAGCCTTATGATTGAGGGCAGAGGAACAAGGTTTATGACAGGGCAGAGAGGCCATGGACATGCTTTGCTCACGACACAGTACCTTTGAAAGGTAACAGGGCAGAGGAAACAAGGTTAGACAGGCAAGGAGAGGCCATGGACATGCTGTTTTTGCCCGTGCACAGGCCACAGTAGCTTGAAAGGTAACAGGAGCAGAGGAACAAGGTTAGAAGGCAGAGAGGACCATGGAATGTCTGTTGCTCACACACAGTAGCTTTGAAAGGTAACAGGGCAGAGGAACAAGGTTAGACCAGGCAGAGAGGCGCATGGACATGCTGTTGCTCACACACAATAGCTTGAAAGGTAACAGGGCAGAGAACAAGGTTAGACAGGAGAGAGGCCATGGACATGTGTTGCCTCACACACAGTAGCTTGAAAAGGTAAAGGGCAGACGGACAAGGTTAGACAGGGCAGAGAGCTGGACATGCTGGTGCCTCACACACAGTAAAGCTTGAAAGGTAACAGGGCAAGAGGAACAAGGTTAGACAGGCAGAGAGGCATGGACATGCTTTTGCCTCAACACACAGTAGCTGAAAGGTAACAGGCAGAGGAACAAGGTTATGACAGGGCAGAGAGGCCATGGACATGCTGTTGCCTCAACACAGTAGCTGAAAGGTAACAGGAGACAGAGGACAAGGTTAGACAGGCCAGAGAGGGCATGGACATAGGCTGTTGCCTCACACATCAGTAGCATGAAAGGTACAGGGCGAGAGGAACAAGGTTACAGACAGGCAGAGAGGCCATGGACATGCTGTGCCTCACACACTTCCAGTAGCTTGAAAGTAATCAGGGCAGAGGTAAAAAGGTTAGACAGCAGAGGGCCATGGACATGCTGTTGCCTCACACACAGTAGCTTGAAAGGTAACAGGGCAGAGACAAGGTTTTAGACAGGCAGAGGAGGCATGGACATGCCTGTTGCCTCACACCAGTAGCTTGAAAAGGTTAACAGGGCGAGGACAAGGTTAAAGACAGCGCAGAGAGGCCATGGACATGCTGTTGCCCTCACACACAGTAGCTTGAAGGTAACAGGGCAGAGGACGGTGACAGGCAGAGAAGCCATGGACATGCTGTTGCTCACACACAGTGCTTGAAGGTTAACAGGGCAGAAGAAAAGGTTAGACAGGAGAGAGGCCTGGACTGCTGTTGCTCAACACGTAGTTGAAGGTAAAGGGCAGAGGAAAAGGTTTAGACAGGCAGAGAGGCCATGGACATGCTGTTGCTCACACACAGTAGCTTTGAAAGGTAACAGGCAGAGGAACGAGGTAGTTAGGCAGAGAGGCAATGGACATGCCTGTTGGCCTCAACACAGTACAATGAGGTAACAGGGCAGAGGAACAAGGTTAGACGCAGAGAGGCATGGACATGCCTGTTCGCTCACACACGTAGCTTTGAAAGTTTAACAGGGCAGAGGAACAGGTGTGAGGTTAGAAGGCAGAGAGGCATGGACATGCTGTTGCCTCACAACAGTAGCTTGAAAAGGTAACAGGGCAGAGAACAGTTAGAACAGGCAGAGAGGCCATGGAATGCTGGTTGCTTAACACACAGTAGGCTTTGAAGGTAAAGGGCAGAGAAACAAGGTTAGACAGCAGAGAGGCCATGGACATGCTGTTGCCTCACCAGAACAGTAGCTTGAAGGCAACAGGGCAGAGAACAAGGTTAGACAGGCAGAGAGGCATGGACATGCTGTTGCCTCACCACAGTAGCTTGAAAGGTAACAGGCAGGAGGAAAGGTTGACAGGCAGAGAGGATGGACATGCTGTTGCCTTCACACCAGTAGCTTGAAGGTACAGGGCAGAGGAACAGGTTTAGACGAGGCAGAGAGGCCATGGACATGGCTGTTTTGCTCACAACAGTAGCTGAAAGGTACAGGGCAGAGGAACGAGGTTAGACGGCAGAGAGGCCATGACATGGCTGTCTTGCTCCACACAGTAGCATGAAAGGTAACAGGGCAGAGGAAGGTTGACAGTGCAGAGAGGCCATATGGACATGTGTTGCCTCACACACAGTAGCTTTGAAAGGTAACAGGGCGAGGACAAGGTTGAGACAGGGCAGAGAGCGCCATGGACATGCTGTGTGCCGTCAACCAGTAGCTTGAAAGGTAACAGGGCAGAGAACGGTTAGACAGGCAGAGAGGCATGGACATGCTGTTGCTCACACACAGTAGCTTAAAGGTAACAGGCAGAGGAACAGGTTAGACAGGCAGAGAGGCATGGAATGCTGTTGCCTCAACACAGTACTTGAAAGGTAAAGGGCAGAGGAACAAGGTTAGACAGGCCAGAGAGGCATGGACATGCTGTTGCTCACCACAGTTAAGCTTTGAAAGTAAAGGGCAGAGGAACAAGGTTAGGACAGGCCAGAGAGGCCATGGACATGCTGTTTGCCGTCACACACCAGTAGCTTGAAAGGAAAAAAAAAAAAATAACAGGGCAGAGAACAAGGTTTAGACAGGCAGAGAGGCATGGACATGCTTGTTGCTCACACACAGTACTTGAAGGTATAGGGCAGAGGAACAAAGGTTAGACAGGCAGAGAGGCCAGGACATGCTGTTTGCCTCCACACAGTAGCTTGAAAAGGTACAGGGCGAGGAACGAGGTTAGTTAGGCAGAGAGGCATGGACATGCTGTTGCTCACACACAGTACCATGAAAGGTAAAGGGCAGAGGAACAAGGTTAGACAGGCCAGGAGGCCATGGACCATGCTGTTGCCTACACACGTACTTGAAAGGTAAAGGGACGGGAACAAGTTAAGACAGGCAGAGAGGGCCATGGACACTGCTGTTGCTCACACACGTAGCTTGAAAGGGCAAAGGGCAGAGGAACAAGGTTAGACAGGCAGAGAGGCATGGACATGCTGTTGCCTACACACAGTAGCTTGAAGGTACAGGGCAGAGGAACAAGGGTTAGACAGGCAGAGAGGCATGGACATGCGTTGCCTCACACACGTTAGCTTGAAAAGGTAACAGGGAGAGGAAAAGGTTAGACAGGCAGAGAGGCCATGGAACAGCTGTTGCCTACACAAGTAGCTTGAAAGGTAACATGGGCAGAGGAAGAGGTTAGACAGCAGAGAGGCCATGGACATGCACTGTTGCCTCCACACAGTAGCATGAAAGGTACCAGGGTAGAGGAACAGGTTAGACAGGCAAGAGAGGCATGGACATGCTGTTGCCTCCAGCCAGTAGCTTGAAAAGGTAACAGGGGCAGAGGAAACAAGGTTAGACAGGCAGAGAGGCCATGGAATGCTTGTTGCCTCCACAAAGTAGCTTGAAAGGTAAACAGGGCAAGGAGGAACAAGGTTAGAACAGGCAGAGAGGCCATCGGACATGCTGTTGCTACACACAGTAGCTTGAAAGGTAAAGGTGCAGAGGAAAAAGGTTAGACAGGCGAGAGGCCATGGCCATGCTGTTGCCTCACACACAGTAGCTTGAAAGGTAAAGGGCAGAGGAACCAAGGTTGACAGGCAGAGGGCAATGGACAGTGCGTTTGGCTCACACACAGTGCTTGAAAGGTAACAGGGCAGAGGAACAAGGTAAGGACAGGCAGAGAGGCCATCGGACATTGCTGTTCCTCCACACAGTGCTTTGAAAGGTAACAGGGCAGAGGAACAAGGTTAGACAGGCGAGAGCCATGGACATGCTGTTGCTCCACATGCAGTAGCTTGAAAGGTACAGGCAGAGGAACGAGGTTTAGTTAGGCAGAGAGGCATGGACATCGCTGTTTGCCTCCACACACAGTAGCATGAAAGGTAACAGGGCAGAGGACAAGGTTAGACAGGCAGAGGGCCATGGACATGCTGTTGCCTACACACAGTGCTTGAAGGTAAGAGGGCAGAGGAAAAGGTTAGAACGGCAGAGAGGCATGGAAATGCTGTTGCCTCACACACAGTAGCTTGAAGGTAACAGTGGCAGAGGAAAAGGTTAGACAGGCAGAGAGGAATGGCATGCTGTTTGCTCACACACAGTAGCTTGAAAAGGTAACAGGGCAGAGGAACAGGTTAGACAGGCAGAAGGCACATGGACATGCTGTTGCCTCACACACATTAGCTTGAAGGTAAAGGGCAGAGGAACAAGGTTTAGACAGGCAGAGAGGGCCAATGGACATGCTGTTGCTCAACACAAGTAGCTTGAAGGTAACAGGGCAGAGGAAGAGGTTAGTTTAGGCAGGAGCATGGACATGCTGTTGCCTCACAGCAGCAGTAGCTTGAAAGGTACAGGGCAGAGGAACAAGGTTGACGGCAGAGAGGCCATGGAATGCTGTTGCTTCACACACAGTAGCTTTGAAAGGTAACAGGGCAGAGGACAAGGTTAGACAGGCAGAGAGGCATGGACCATGCTGTTGCCTCACACAAGTAGCTTGAAGGTAACAGGGGCATGAGGAACAAGGTTAGACAGGCAGAGAGGACATGGACATGCTTGTGCCTCACACACAGTAGCTTTGAAAGGTAACAGGGCAGAGGAACAAGGTTAGACAGGCAGAGAGGCCATGGCAATGCTGTTGCCTAACACAGTCAGCTTGAAATGGTAACAGGGCAGAGGAACAAGGTTAGACAGGCAGAGAGGCCATGGACATGCGTTGCTCACACAGTAGCTTGGAAAGGTAAACAGGGCAGAGGACGAGGTTAGTTAGGCAGAGAGGCCATGGAACATGCTGTTTGCCTCAACAAGTACCATGAAAGGTAACAGGGCACAGAAGGACAAGGTTAGACAGGCAGAAGAGGCCATGGACATGCTTGTTGCTCAACAACAGTAAGCTTTGAAAGTTAACAGGGCAGAGGAACAAGGTTAGACAGGCAGAGAGGCATGGACATGCCCTGTTGCCTCACACACAGTAGCTTGAAAAGGTAACGGGCAGAGGACAAGGTTAGACAAAGCGAGAGGCATGGACATGCTGTGCCTACACACAGTAGTTGAAAGGTAACAGGGCAGAGGAAGCAAGGTTAGACAGCAGAGGGCCATGGACATGCTGTTTGCCTCACACAGTAGCTTGAAAGGCAACAGGGCAGAGGAACAAGGTTAGACGGCGAGAGGCATGGGACATGCTGTTGCGCTACACACAGTAGTTGAAGGTAACAGGGCCAGACGGAACAAGGGTTAGACAGCAGAGAGGCCATGGGACATGCTGTTAGCCTCACACACAGTAGCTTGAAAGGTAACAGGCAGAGAACGTTGACAGGCGAGAGGCCATGGACAGCTGTTGCTCACACACAGTGCTTGAAAGGTACAGGGCAAGAGGAACGAGGTTAGACAGGCAGAGAGGCCCATGGAATGCTGTTGCTGTCAACATTCAGTAGCATGAAAGGTAACAGGCAGAGGAACAAGGTTAGACAGGCAAAGAGGCATGGAATGCTGTTGCCTCACGACACAGTAGCTTGAAAGGTAACAGGGCAGGGAACAAGGTTAGACAGGCAGAGAGGCCATGGCATCTGGTTGCCTCACACCACAGTTAAGCTTTGAAAGGTAACAGGACAGAAAAAAAAGAACAAGGTTAGACAGGCAAGGAGGAAATGGACATGGCTGTTGCTACACACAGTTAAGCTTGAAAGGTAACAGGGCGAGGGAGGTTAGACAGGCAGAGAGGCCTGGACTGCTGTTCGCTCACACACAGTAGCTTGAAAGGTAAACAGGGCGAGGACACAAGGTTAGACAGGAGAGAGGCCATGGACAATGCTGTTGCTACACAACAGTAGATTGAAAGGTACAGGCAGAGGAAAAGGGTTAGACGGCCAGAGAGGCATGGAATGCTGTGCCTCAACACCAGTAGCTTGAAAGGTACAGGGCACGAGGAACAGGTTAGAAAGGCGAGAGGCCATGGAAATGCCTGTTGCTCACACACGTAGCTTGAAAGGATAACAGGGCAGAGGGAACGAGGTTAGTTAGGCAGAGAGGCATGGACAATGCTGTTGCTCACCACAGTAGCATGAAAGGTAACAGGGCAAGAGGAACAAGGTTAGACGGCAAGAGAGGCCAATGGCAATGCTGTTTGCCTCACACACAGTAGCTGAAAGGTAACAGGGCCAGAGGAACAAGGTTCGACAGGCAGAGAGGCCATGGGACATGCTGTTGCTCACACACAGTAGCTTGAAAGGTAACGGGAGAGGAACAAGGTTAGACAGGCAGAGAGGACATGGACATGTCTGTTGCTCCACACACAGTACGCTTTGAAAGGTAACGGGGCGAGGAACAAGGTTGGACAGGCAGAGAGGCATGGAACATGCCTGTTGCTCACACACAGTAGCTTTGAAAGGTAACAGGGCAGAGGAACAAGGTTAGACAGGCAGAGAGGCCATGGACATGCTGTTGCCTCACACAGGCAGTAGCTTGAAGGTAACAGGGCAGAGAACAAGGTTAGGAACAGGCAGAGAGGCCATGGATGCTGTTGCTCAACACACAGTAGCTGAAAGGTACAGGGCGAGGACAGGTTTAGACAGGAGAGGGCCATGGACATGCTGTTGCCTCACACACAGTAGCTTGAAAGGTACAGGCAGAGGAACAAGGTTAGACAGGCAGAGAGCATGGACATGCTGTTGCCTCACACAAGTAGCTTGAAAGGTAAAAGGGCAGAAGGAACAAGGTTAGACAGGCAGAGAGGCCATGGACATGTGTTGCCCTCACAAGTAGCTTGAAGGTACAGGGCAGAGGAAAAGGTTAGACAGGCAGAGAGGCCATGGAATGCTGTTTGCCTCAACACAGTAGGCTTGAAAGGTAACAGGGCAGAGGAAACAAGTTAGACAGGCAGAGAGGCATGGAATGCTGTTGCCTCACACACAGTAGCTTGAAAGGTAACAGGGCGAGGACAAGGTTAGACAGGCAGAGAGGCATGGACATGCTGTTGCTCACACAGTAGCTTGAAAGGTAACAGGGCAGAGGAAGAAGGTTAGACATGGCAGAGAGGCAATGGACATGCTGTTGCCTACAAACAGTAGCTGAAAGGTAACAGGGGCAGAGGAACAAGGTTAACGAACAGGCAGAGAGGCCCATGGACATGCTGTTGCTCACACAGTAGCTTGAAGGTACAGGGCAGAGGAACAAGTTAGACGGCAGAGAGGCCATGGACATGCTGTTGCCTCAACACGTAGGATGAAAGGTAACAGGGCAGAGGAACAAAGGTAGACAGGCCCGAGAGGCCATGGCATGGCTGTTGCCTCACACACAGTAGTTGAAAGGTACAGGGCAGAGGAACAAGGTTAGACGGCAGAGAGGCCATGGAATGCTGTTCTCACACCAGTAAGCTTGAAAGGTAAAAGGGGCAGAGGAACAAGGTTCAGACAGGCAGAGATGGCATGCTGTTGCTCACACACAGTAGCTTGAAAGGTTAGCCAGACGGAAGGTTTAGACAGGCAGGAGAGGCCATGGACATGCTGTTCGCCTCACACACAGTGCTTGAAGTAGCAGGGCAGAGCACAGGCTTGACAGGCAGAGAGGGCAGACATGCTGTTGCCTCCACACAGTAGCTTGAAAGGTAACAGGGCAGAGGAAAAGGTTAGACAGGCGAGAGGCATGGACATGCTGTTGCTCACACACAGTAGCATGAAAGGTAACAGGGCAGAGGAAAAGGTTAGCAGGCAGAGAGGCCATGGACCATGCCTGCTTTGCCTCAACAAAGTAGCTTGAAAGGTAACAGGGCAGAGGACAAGGTTTATTTTGTTGTGTTTGGCCTGGACATGCTGTTTGCTCAAACAGTAGCATGGAAAGGTAACAGGGCAGAGGAAGCAAGGTTAGCAGGCAGAAGAGGCATGGACATGCTGTTGCTCACACACAGTAAAGCAAATGAAAGTGTAAACAGGGCACGAGGAACAAGGTTAGACAGGCAGAGAGGCCATGGACATGCTGTTTGGCTCAACACAGTAGCTTGAAAGGTAAACAGGCAGAGGAACAAGGTTAGACAGGCAGAGAGGCCATGGACAATGCTGTTGCTACACAACAGTAGCTTGAAAGGTAACGGGAGAGGAAGAGGGTTAGTTAGGCAGAGAGGCCATGGAATGCTGTTGCCGTCACACACAAGTAGATGAAAGGGTCAACAGGGCAGAGGAACAAGGTTAGACAGCAGAGAGGCCATGGATGCTGTTGCCTCACACCAGTAGCTTGAAGTTAACAGGGCAGAGGAACAAGGTTAGACAGGCAGAGAGGGCATGGACATGCTGTTGCTCACACACAGTAGCTTTTTTGAAGGTAACAAGGCAGAGGAAAAGGTTAGACAGGCAGCAAAGGCCATGGACAACATGCTGTTTGCCTCACACCAGTAGCTTGAAAGTAACAGGGGCAGAGGAACAAGGTGTAGACAAGGCCAGAGAAGGCCATGGACATGCCTGTTGCCTAGCACAGTAGCTTTTGAGGCAACCGGGCAGAGGAACAAGGTTAGACGGCAGAGAGGCCATGGAATGCTGTTGCCTCACACACAGTAGCTTGAAAAGGTAACAGGGCAGAGGAACAAGGTTAGACAGGCAGAGAGGCCATGGACATGCTGTTTGCCTCACACACAGTAGCTTGAAAGGTACAAGGCAGAGGAACAAGGTTGGAGACAGGCAAGAGAGGCATGGACATGCTGTTGCTACACAGTAGTGAAAGGTAACAGGGCAGGGACAAGGTTAGACAGGCAGAGAGGCCTGGACATGCTGTTGCTCGACACACAGTAGCTTTAAAGGTAACAGGGCGAGGAACAAGGTTTAGCGGCAGAGAGGCATGGACATGGCTGTTTTGCTCACACACAAGTAGCTTGAAAGGTAACAGGAAGGAACAAGGTTGAACACGGCAGAGAGGCATGGACATGGCTGTTGCCTCAAAACACAGTAGCTTGAAAAGGTATACAGGGCAGAGGAACAAGGTTAGACAGGCAGAGAGGCATGGACATGCTGTTGCCTCACACACAGTAAGCTTGAAAGGTAACAGGGGAGGAACAGGTTAGACGGCAGAGAGGCCATAGGACAGTTTTGCTGTTGCCTCACAAAGTAGCTTGAAAGGTACAGGGCAGAGGAACAAGGTAAGAACAGGCAGAGAGGCATGGACATGCTGTTGCCTCACACACAGTAGCATGAAAGGTAAAGGGCAGAGGAACAGGTTTAGACAGGCAGAGAGGTCCATGGACATGCCTGTTGCTCCACAGTCAGTACGCTTGAAAGGTAAAGGGCAAAGGAAGCAAGGTTAGACAGGCAGAGGGGCATGGACATGCTGTTGCTCACACAACAGTAGCTGAAAGGTAAGGGCAGAGGACAAGGTTAGACAGGCAGAGAGGCATGGACATGCTGTTGCCTCACACACAGTAGTTGAAAGGTAACAGGGCCAGAGGAACAAGGTTAGACAGGCAGAGAGGCCTGGACATGCTGTTGCCTACCAGCAGTAGCTTGAAGGTAACAGGGCAGAGGACAAGGTTAGACAGGCAGAGGAGGCCATGGCATGCTGTTGCTCACACCAGTAAGCTTGAAAGGTACAGGGCAGAGGAAAGGTTAGAAGGCAGAGAGGCATGGACTGCTTGTTTGCCTCACACAGTAGCATGAAAGGTAAAGGGCAAGAGGAACAAGGTTATAGACAGGCAGAGAGGCATGGACATGCTGTTGCCTTCAACACAGTAGCTTGAAAGGTAACAGGGCAGTAGGAACAAGGTTAGACAGGCAGAGAGGCCATGGACATGCTTGTTTGCCTCACACACAGTAGCTGAAAGGTACAGGGCAGAGGAAAGGTTAGACAGGCGAGAGCATGGCATTGCTGTTGCCTCAACACAGTAGCACTGAAAGGTAACAGGGAAGAGGGAACGAAGGTTGACAGGAGAGAGGCATGGACTGCCTGTTGCTCACACACAGTAGCTGAAAGGTAACAGGCAGAGGAACAAGGTTGACAGGCAGCAGAAGCCATGGACATGCTGTCTGCCTCCCCAGTAGATTTGAAAGGTAACAGGGCAGAGGAACGAGGTTAGTTAAGGCAGAGAGGCATGGACCAGCGTTGCCTCAAACACATTAGCGAAAGGTAACAGGGCAGAGGACAAGGTTAGACAGGAGATGAGCCATGGGACATGCTGTTGCTCACATCACAGTAGCTTTGAAAGCGTAACAGGGCAGAGGAACAAGTTAGACAGGCAGAGAGGCCATGGACATGTCTGTGCTACACAACAGAAGAATTGAAAGGTACAGGGCAAGGCAGATGGGGCGGGGTTCTTAGGCAGAGAGGCATGGACATGCGTTGCTCACACAGTAAGCATGCAAAGGTTAACAGGGCAGAGGAACAAGGTTGAGACGGCAGAGAGGCATGGACATGCCTGTTGTCTCACAACAGTATTGAAAGTTTAACAGGGAGTTTAGGACAAGGTTGACAGGCAGAGGAGGGCCATGGACATGCTGTTGCCTCACACACAGTAGCTTGAAAGGTAACAGGCAGAGGAACAAGGTTGACAGGCAGAGAGGCCATGGACAATGCTGTTGCACCAGTAGCTTTGAAAGGGTAAAGGGCAGAGGAACAAGGTTAAGACAGGCAGAGAGGCATGGACATGCTTTGTTTGCCGTCACACCAGTAGCTTGAGCAACAGGGCAAGAGGATACAAGGTTAGAAGGCAGAGCAGGCCATGGGGACATGCTGTTGCTCAAACAGTGCTTGAAAGGTAACAGGGCGAGGAACAAGGTTAGACAGGCAGAGAGGCCATGACATGCTGTTCTCAACAACACGTAGCTTGCAAAGGTAACAGGGCAGAGGAACAAGGTTAGACAGGCAGAGAGGCATGGACATTCTGTTGCTCACAACACAGTAGCTTGAAGGTAACAGGGCAGAGGAACGAGGTTAGTTAGGCAAGAGGCGGACATGCTTGTTGCCTCAACACAGTAGCATTGAAAGGTAACAGGGCAGAGGAACAAGGTTAGACAGGCAGAGAGGCATGGACATGCTGTTGCCTCACACACAGTAAGCTTGAAAGGTAAGGGCAGAGGAACAAGGTTAGACAGGCAGAGAGGCCATGGACATGCTGTTGCCTCACACACAGTAGCTTTGAAAGGTAACAGGGCAGAGGAACAAGGTTTAGACAGGCAGAGAGGCCATGGACCATGCTGTTGCTCACACACAGTAGTTGAAAGGTACAGGGCAGAGGGAACAGGTAGACAGGCAGAGAGGCATGGAATGCTGTTGCCTCACAAAGTAGCTTGAAAGGTAACAGGGAGAGGAACAAGGTTACGACAGGCAGAGAGG
>JAJSRW010001164.1:0-25730 GCA_022414725.1 Microglena sp. YARC | reverse complement strand
CAGGAGTGATTGGGGCCTTTCCGCGGGGGGGGGGGGGGGCCAAGGAAAAAACATACGGAACGACTTTCAAAAATTGGCTACTCTTCTTCAGTTTTCACGGCACTTTTTTCTAGTCCTCAGAATGACATGGGAGTGAAGATACTGGTGTTCGTCCAACTAAATACCAGTCCAAAATCGCTATAGGGGAGACCCACCCATCATTTCTGCCCAGGGCACAATGCGGTGCGCGTGCGGAGGCGGACTCGGCGTCTCTCTCTCGTCTCTCTCTCCTCGTCTCTCCGTTTCACTCTTTCTCTTCGTCTCTCCTTTTCTCCTCTCCTCGACGTTCTCTCCTCTCCATTTTTTTCTCTCTTTCTCTCTCCTGTCTCTCTCTCTCTCTCTCTCGTCTCCTCGTCTCTCTCTCTCTCTCTCTCCCTCTTTCTCATCTCTCTCTCTCTCTCTCTTCTCTCTCTCTCGTCTACAGCACACACAACGCCCACAACCAACACTTGTACACACGAAGTAACGCAGAGTCGAGACCTTCTTTTCCCTTCCCGTCAACTCGCTGCGTCTGTTTTCGTCACGGTGAACTCAGTGCTGAGTTGCATGTTATCGATGACCCACCAATCAAACGGGCAACTACCTGCGAACAAGTGGTGTTTAACAACCTCCATACCGCCACCGCCAACGGAACTTAGAGCGCCTTCATAATTCTCTTAGCGGTGCTTTGCTGATTATTTATGCCTGATCGAAGCTTGGATTGAAGGCCTGAATTATGAAGAATATTGGAGGAGTGCCACATTAGGGGCCGGGGCGCCTGACCACACAACCCCACCAAATAATGGAACATTGAGGCGCAAAGATGATGTTTTTTATATAGTTCAAACATTCCCAATGGTCTTTCAGCGCAACCTCGATGGATAGGCTCTAAACAACCTGTAAATGAGCCTAATTAGAACCCATTGATTAACTAAGGTGGTGGCTGAAATAGTGACTGTGGCAGTGGGTTCCGGGGAGCCGGGGGGGGGGGGGGGGGGTCTGTCTTGAAGGGTGCCTCAGCATCTTTTTTCGGGATGGGGGTTCTTTCACTTTTTTTTGCCCCCCCCGCCCCCTTGATATATATTTTTAGATATATATAGGAGAGGGTTCGTTAAACGATAAACGCAGCAAATAGCTATCGTTCGACGCCTCCACTTCAGGGCCTGACCCGACATAATTTTGCACGGCGCGCGGCCACCCGGCCCCCACCAAACCCAAGCCCTCACCGCCCACCCCAACCCTCACCGGCCAAACGCCCGGTGGCCCAACCTGATCGCCTCGCTCAACCCACCAAGCCAAGCCAGGGGGTCCGCCCCTCTGCCAAAGGCCTACGTTTGGTCCCTCTGGGTTGACCCCCGTCTGTTTCACATCCAATACACATGATTTCCGAACTCTCCCCTTACTTTTCCTCTCCTCCCTCACGTTCGCTGCGCCCCTCCCTGCTTATTACAGACCAAGAAGTGGACGTTTGACCTTGTTGAAGCTCACTCTCGTCGCAACCCGTTGACAGGCACGTGGTTGACTAGGCCTTTCTATAGCTGTGTGGGAGGAGGCCTTTTCCTCCCATGGCGGCTTCTACTCCAATCTTCGGAAAACCTGCTCCCTTGCTACTAGTCGGATATCACCCTCTGCTGTCTTCCTACTTGCTTCTTCCGTTTCACTGCTGTCGCCCCATGCCGATATACTGTCAAACTGCCGGAGCTGTTCAAACTGTCCGAAAGGCAGCTGCCTCCGGCAGCTCTAGCAGCGCAACTAGTACTGCTGCCAGCCAGAAAGATTCGCCTAACAGCGTCTCCGTCGAGGAGTCAACTTAGCGTGAATGAAGCTCCGATGGCGGCTGTGGAGCGGACAAATGCTCTCGCGAACTCGGGGGTCCCAGCAGCAGCGGCGCGTTCTCCTGGGGGATAACATGCCTTCCAGGCAAAAGATTACGCTGATCACTGTGCGGGAGCTCTGAATAGCTTTCCAACATGGTGCGCAGCATGCCATGCATGGATGTGTGCGCATGCCAAATACTTTGAACTGGTCCACTTGTTTTGCAACTTTGCGACCCGGTAAGGCCCGCCAACGCCTTATTGCAGGCTGTAAGTATAGCAAGCTACAAAGCATTCATAACCCTCTTTCAGCCAATGCTCGCGCATCATGGGCAGTTGGCGTTGGGGGTCCCTTCATTTCCCCCGAGGCATTTCCTGTTTCTTTTACTTGTTGTGCAGTTTCACAACTCCGCCCTTTGCGAGCACTTAAGCTGCGAGCGAGTTTGGGATTCGAGCAGGCCAACCAGTACGTGTGACCATCTATCGCCTCAAGCTGCAGCATATTTTTAGTATCGTTTTGACCACCCAATGGCTCTTGAGTATCTAGGGCTTTCGGATTGAGATATTCTGTGAATATTTGCCAAGCATAAAAAGCTGTACGTGGCTTGCGCCCTAGCACTCGTAGCCACTGCGGACTCTCCTGCCTGTTAACTTCGCACTTGTCGCCAAGTATGATTATCCAGTCAGCTCTCATGTCAATGGTCCAGTATGGCAGCTCATATACAGAACAATTGACGAAGCCATAGCGAGGGAGCTTAATACGAGGGAAACTATGGAATGCCTGACACCTACAGATTGGTGGCTGCATTTGCGAAAACAAGGCGTTTTTCTCTTTCTTCGCGTGCGAGCTTTTTGTTGGAGGCTTTTGACTGCGCTTCAAAGCGAAGTAAACAGCCATATCACTTTTGCTTCTTTTAACCCAATACACCTCCTGGCATGGTTTATCGCTTGTTTGGTCAACGATGGTCTGGATATGAACTCAGCAATATAAGAAAGCAATCAGGAATATGGACCCTGATTTTGGCTGATAAGTCTGAGGGCATTGCATACTCTATGTGTCCACCCCCATGCTGAAGTCTCCAACTCCCGAGCACCCACCCAATCCCACCCAACCCTGACCTACCCCTAGAAGGAGCCCTACCCTGACCCCTACCTACCCACACCCAACCCAAATCCAAGCCCAACCCAAGCCAACCCTAACCCAACCCACCCACACTCCCCTGCCCCCCCTCCCCCCACTTCCCTCCCCACTTCGCCTCGCTCCCCTAACCAGCCGGCGTTCTGCAACCCCAGGATAAAATTCAACTTGAACCTGTGCATCATGCAACATGTTACGTGACATGGGTAAAGTGCCACCTACGTGGTCCTCTCTAACCCCCGCCCCCCCCCCCCCCCCCCTTCCCCCCACCCGCTACACACACCCTTTGTCCCTCCCCCCTTCCTCCCATCACCTGCCTCCTCCCTCCACGCCCTTCCCCCCCCCTCCCCCCCCCGTCCCTCCCCTTCTGCCCCCTCCCCCCCCCCTCCCTCCTGACCCCCACTACCCCCCCACCCCCCCAACGCCCACCAACCCACCACCACCACCACGCCTCCAACCTCCACAAACAGCGGCACTCCCTTCCCCTAACCTTGCCCCCTCCATCCTCCACGCTCCCCCCTCCTTCCCCTCCCTTCCCCCTCCCCTCCCTCCCCCCCCCGCGCCCTCCCGCTACTCCCCCCCCCCCCATCCCCCCCATCCCGCCCCCCTCTCCCTCCCCTACTTGCCCCCCCCTCCCTCCCAAACCCCCCCAACGCCCCTCACACCCTCTCTTTACTCCACTCCCTCCACCCCTCTCACTCCCACCTCCCATCCCCCTCCCTCCCCCCACCTCCCTCTCTCCCACCTCCCACCTCCCTCACTCCTGCTCACTCCCCCCACCTCCCACCTCCCACCGCCACCCCACCACCCACCCACCCGCTCCACCGCTCTCCCGCTCAGGATAAAGTCAACCTGACCCTTTGCATCCTTCCCATGTCACGAGAATGGGGATGGAATGCCGACCACCGCTGGTCTCTCCTTCCACACGCACCCCGCCCCATCCCCTCTCACCTCCCCCCCCCCCCGCCCCCCCCCCCCCCCCCCACTCCCTCCACCTCCCTCTCTCCCACGCTTCACCCCGCCCCACCCCTCTCACTCCACCTCCCTCCCTCTCCCTGCCCAGGATAAAGTCAACCTGACCCTTAGCATCCTTCCCATGTCACGAGAAATTAGGGTGGAATGCCAGCCACCTGCTGGTGTCTCTCCTTCCCACTCCACCCCGCTCCACCCCTCTCACTCCCACCTCCCTCCCTCTCCCTGCCCAGGATAAAGTCAACCTGACCCTTTGCATCCTTCCCATGTCACGAGAAATGGGATGGAATGCCACCACCGCTGGCTTAATCCAGAGCTCCTTCTTCTATGGCTTTCTGTTAATGCAGTTACCGGGAGGCGCCATAGCCTCCAAAATAGGTGGTCGGTCAGTGCTACCCGTGGGCGTGTCTGTGTGGTCAGCCGCCACATTCTGTGCGCCCCTTCTGTCCAGCTCATTCGCCCCCTTCTGTGCCTCAAGGTAGGTTAGGCACTTCCTCCATTGGTTTATATGGGGGTGGAGGGGTTCTAATGGCGACGAGAATCCCGTTCCCGGGAGGTGTGGTTCCCTCGGAAAACCGGGGTCGATCAGTGCCTCACGTGGGTGTGTCTGTGTGGTCAGCCGCCACATTTCTGTGCGCCCCTTCTGTCCTGCTCATTCGCCCCCTTCTGTGCTTCAAGGTAGGATAGGCATTTCTTCCATTTGCTGGCATGGGGGTGGCTAGGTTCTGATGGCCAGTAAAGCATGCAGTGGCCGTGATTCGCTGTTTTTCCTTGGGGAAAATGGAGTCGATGTGGTCTGCTGCCACATTTTGTGCGCCCCTGCAGTGCTCCAAGGTAGGTTAGGCACTTCTTCCATTTGCTGGCATGGGGGTGTCTGGGTTATGATGGTGACAAGTGTGCAGTTGCCGGGATTCGCTGTTTCCTTGGGGAATAGGGGTCGATGTGGTCTGCTGCCACATTCTGTGCGCCCCTTCTGTCTTGCCCATTCGCCCCCTTCTGTGCATCAAGGTAGGTTAGGCATTTCTTCCATTTGCTGGTATGGGGGTGGCTAGGTTCTGATGGCAGCAAGAATGCAGTGGCCGTGATTCTCTATTTCCTTGGGAAAATGGAGTCGATGACGTCTGCGGCCACACTCTGTGTGCCCCTGCTGTGCCTCAAGGAAGGCTGAGCACTTCCTCCATTACTTTACATGGGGGTGGCTGGGTTCTGATGGTGACAAGAATGCAGTTTCCGTGAGGCGCGGTTTCCTCAGAAAATAGGGGGTCGGTTAGTGCTTTCCGTGGGGGTGTCTATGTAGTACGTTGCCACGTTCTGTGTGCCCCTTCTGTCCAGCTCATGTGCTTCCTGCTGTGCGTCAAGGTAGGCTGAGCACATCTTCCATTTTTTAAATTATTATTGTATTAATGGATTCATTATTCATTATTATTGTATTAATGGATTCATTATTCATTATTATTGTATTCATGGATTCATTATTAATTATTATTGTATTAATGGATTCAGCTGTATTGTTTTGTCCCTGCAACCTCAGGGTAGTTATGGGGTTGGGTGAGGCAGTAGCCCCCAGTGCGATAATGGGCATGATGGCCTAAAGAGTGCCCAAGGAGGAACTTGCCAGTGTCCTCTCCTTAGCATTTAAAACTGCATTTTGCCTTTTTTTTAATATCCGGCTTTCTTCAATATCGTTTTTTGGCTAAGGCTGCATTTTTCATCAATATTAGGGTGATGATGGGTTTGGCTGAGGCTGCCATGTAACTACATTATTCCCCCCTCCCCTTCCCCCCCTCTAATCTCAGGCCCTAGTGCGATAATGGACATGATGGCCAAGACATTGCCCAAGGAGGAATGTGCCAGTGCCATCTCATTAGCATTCTGAGCTGTATTTTCTTTCTTTACTATTAGGGTGGTGATGGGTTTGGCTGAGGCTGCCATGTAACGTCGTTATCCCCCCTCCCCCCCCCCCCCCCCCCCCCTCTCATCTCAGGCCCTAGTGCGATAATGGGCGTGATGGCCAAGACATTGCCCAAGGAGGAACGTGCCAGTGCCATCTCATTAGCATTTAAAGCTGTAATTCTCTTTCTTTACTATTAGGGTGGTGATGGTTGGCTGAGGCTGCCATGTACCTGCATTCTTTTTTGTCCCCCTCAAATTCCCCCCCTTTCCCCCCCCCTCTAATCTGCCCCCTCACCCCACCCCACCCCCACATTCAATATCAGGGTGGTTGATGGGGTTGGCTGAGGCTACGATGTAACTGCATTATTCCCCCCCCCCCCCCCCCCCCCCTCTAACCCCCCCCCCCTCCCCCCTCTTTTTCTCAGGATGCTGATGGGGTTGGGTGAGGCTACCGTGTAACTTCATTATCCCCCCCCTCTAATCCCCCCCCCCCCCCTCCCCCCTTTAATCTCAGGGTGCTGATGGGGCTGGGTGAGGCAGTAGCCCCCAGTGCAATCATGGATATGATGGCCAAGACAGTGCCCAAGGAGGAACGTGCTAGTGCCATCTCATTAGCATTTGGCGGCCTCCATGTCGGAAGTATCATTGGATTGCTGGCGGTGCCTCCCATCATTGAGGCGTATGGCTGGCAGGCAGTGTTCTACATTTTTGGAGCAGGGGGTGAGTGGATTTCCAGCAAAGATACCCCCTGCCCCCCCACACCCCCGCCCACACCCACACACCCACACACCCTGCCCCTACCTTCCCACACCCCATCCCTCCTTGCCTTGGTCCTACCTTGGTTCTACATTTCCGGAGCAGGGGGTGAGTGGATTTCCAGCAAAAGATACCCCCCCCCCCCCCCCCCCCCCCCCCCCCCCCACACACACACACTGCCCCTACATCCCCACACCCCATCCCTCCTTGCCTTGGTCCTACCTTGGTTCTACATTTTTGGAGTAGGGGGTGAGTGGATTTCCAGCAAAGATACCCCCCCCCCCCCCTCCCCCCCCCCCCCCCGCCCCCCACACACACACACTGCCCTACATCCCCCCACCCATCCCTCCTTGCCTTGGTCCTACCTTGGTTTCGCTTTGCCTCGTACCGCCTTGTCTTGTCTCGTCTCTTGTTGTCTTTTCGTAACATCACTGAGGCGTATGGCTGGCAGGCAGTGTTCTACATTTTTGGAGCAGGAGGTGAGTGGATGTAATTGGCCTTCCTTCCTGCCTATCTGCCTGCCTGCCTGCCTGCCCGCCCGCTTTCCTGCCTTCCTGTCTCCCTCCCTGCCTCCCTCCCTCCCTCCCCCCCCCCCTCCCTCCCTTCCCCTCCCTTCCCTTCCCTTCCCCTTCCTTCCCTTCCCTTCCCTTCCCTTCCCCTCCCTTTTCCCTTCCCCTTTCTTCCCTTCCCTTCCCTTCCCTTCAATGCGCAAAATAATCTCACCAAATCCATTCCCCTCCCACCACTCCACTTGACCTGAAATGCGCTGACCTGTTGCACGGAACTGACTTCCCCTCCTCTCTACAGGGATCGTTTGGTATGCTTTATTTGAGAGCTTAATAGGCAGCCTTCAAAAGACTGACCCAGAAATCGTCCTCAGCCTCTCCTCTCCTGTTGGAAGCCATCCCCTGCCCACTAGTAGCCCTGCAAGTGGCTCAGCCAGCCTGGCAGGGAGCTCAGAAACCTCTGAAACCAGCTCATCCAGCAGATCCGACTCCTCCCACAGTGCATCCTCCTCGCTCCCCAACAGCTCGCATATTGTCAAGCCCCCTGGCAGCCAAGCCAAGCCATTTGCCAAACTGTCTGGAAGTCAAGCCAAGCCACTTGAGGTACTGTCTGGCAGTCAAGCCAAGCCACTTGACGTACAGTCTAGCAGTCAAGTCAAGCCAGTGGACATACCATACAGGGCCATGATCCGCTCTCGCCCCGTGCAAGTGCTAGCTGCCACTCACTTCGCTCACAACTGGTTCCACTACACCATGTTGGCTTGGCTTCCCACCTACTTTGTCAGCGCCCTCAATGTAGACCTCATGCATGCGGCACAGACCTCCCTCCTTCCCCCCATAGTTGGCATCGTCATGTCAGCCGTGGCTGGCAACTGGGCTGACAAACTTATCTCCGGAGGTCTGCCTACTGCAACCGTTCGCAAGCTCATGCAGTGCATCGCGTTCCTTGTGCCTAGCACCCTGTTGTTCGCATCTGGCTTCATGCCCTGCACCCCAGATGACAGCTTTCTGTCAGTAGCCTGCATTACTGTGGCGCTAGGGGTGTCCTCCTTCTCTCTAGCTGGGTTGTACTGCACTCACCAGGTGCGCTTTGTTTCCGCACACAGACACACCTACATGTACAAACACACGCACATGTGCACACACACACACACACACACACAGCCACACAGCCACACCTGCATACTCACACACACACCCTGTCACTAGTGTGTCCTCCTTCTCTCTAGCTGGATTGTGCTGCACTGACCAGGTGCGCTCTGTTTCCGCACACAGTCACACCCACATGTACCAACACACGCACATATGCACACACACACAGCCACACCTGCATACTCACACACACACCCTGTCACTAGTGTGTCCTCCTTCTCTCTAGCTGGATTGTGCTGCACTCACCAGGTGAGCTTTGTTTCCACCCACACTCACACCTACATATACATGCAAACGCACATACGCACACAGCCTCACCTGCATACTCACTCAGACACACCCTGTCATTAGGGGAGTCCTCTTTCTCTCTAGCTGGATTGTACTGCACACATCAAATACGAGTCTATCTGATTGTACTGCACACATCAGGTACAACGCTCAGATTGTACTGCACACATGAGGTAAAACTCGAGCTGGATTGTACTGTGCACATCAGGTACAACTCTATTTGATTGTACTGCACACATCAGGTACAACGCTCAGATTGTACTGCACACATGAGGTAAAACTCCAGCTGGATTGTACTGTGCACATCAGGTACAACTCTATTTGATTATACTGCACACATCAGGTACAACGCTCAGATTGTACTGCACACATGAGGTAAAACTCTAGCTGGATTGTACTGTGCACATCAGGTACAACTCTATTTGATTATACTGCACACATCAGATAAAACTCTATCTAGATTTTACTGCACACATCAGGTACAACTCTATCTCTAACCCTAACCCCAACCCTTAACCCCAACTCATAAATCCAATTTATAACTCTAACCCTAATTCTTATTTCTTCAGTGTAACTCTCTAACTCGAAGTGTAAATCAGTTTTTTTTTTCAAATCTGAAAGAGCAAATCTTATTACGTTTTTGTGTTTGCCTCCTCCCAGGGTAGCATCCATATTACGATTTTAATCAATTTCAGTTTTTTAGGTCTATTATTATGACAATTTCGGCCAAAACGGGGTCTTATATAACGATTGTAATTAATAACAGGAAAAAAACACTGGTGTAACTATATCTCTGACTGTTGCTATATCTCTTTGTTAGTTTGTGATGCACCAGCTCTCTTTTACAATGGTCAGAACCTTTTGATAGTTTGTGATGCAGCAGCTTTATGTTACAATGATCAGAACGTATTGAAATCACAACCTTAACCTACCCTACCCTACCCTACCCAAACATGCCCTACCCAAACAAAACAAGCGAACCCCCCGTCCCATCCCACCCACCCCATCCCAACCCATCCCAACCCATCCCAACCCATCCCAACCATCCCAACCCATCCCAACCCACCTCATCCCATCCCAACCCATCCCAACCCATCCCAACCCATCCCATCCCATCCCACCCCACCCCACCCATCCCACCCCATCCCACCCCACCCCATCCCATCCCACCCCAACCCAACCCATCCCACCCCATCCCAACCCACCTCATCCCATCCCATTCTGTGTCAGAACCGGGGCTTCTGCCCCCCGCTACAAGTATCGATCACTAGTTTTGACCCCGTTTTGGCAAAATTATCGCCATGTACATGTTAACCAACGTTGCCGCCTCCGTGACCGGTATCGTTGGAATACCCTACCAGGCAAAAGACAACCAAGCCAAGCCAAACCAAACTATCACTTTTCAAAACCTGTCCCCATGGCATGCTTCACCCCTACAGGGCATGACCAACGGGGCCGCCTCCGTGCCCAGTTTCAGTGGAATCCCCTACCAGGCAAAAGACAACCAAGCCAAGCCAAGCCAAACTATCACTTTTCAAAACCTGTCCCCTTGGCATGCTTCCACCCTACAGGGCATGACCAACGGGGCCGCCTCGGAGCCCAGTTTCAGTGGAATACCCTATCAGACAAAACAAAACCTATCCAAACAAACTAAATTCAAACCCAAACAAGACAAAACAAAACCAAGCCAAACCAAGCCAACAAAATCAAACCAACCTCAGGACCTGTCCACCAAGAATGCTTCAACCCTACTAGCCCCTTTCAGTGATGTACATAGGTCTCGTGGTAGACCAAATCACTTTCAGGATGAAGAGTCGGTGGTTTGATTCCCCCTTCGGTCGCTCTTGCGTTGCAGGTCGTTGTACACCGCGATGGTAGGTTGTCCAGTTGAGGTAGAAGACCGCTCCCTACCAGCGAACGATGAGCTCCCTTAACACCACGCCCCACCAGGCGTTATCATTACCTTTTTCAGCCCTACTGGGTATGACCAACGTGGCTGACTCCGTGCCCGGTATCATTGGGACACCCTACCGAACAAAAAACAGCCCAAACAAGTCGAAGTATCACGTTTCAAAAACTTTTCCCCTTACCATGCTTCCACCCTACTGGGCATGACCAACGTGGCCGCCTCCGTGCCCAGTTTCATTGGAATATCGTACCAGACAAAACAAAACCTATCCAAACAAACTAAATTCAAACCCAAACAAGACAAAACAAAACCAAGACAATAAAACCAAGCCAAACCAACACCTACCAAGCCAAACCGTCACTTTTCAGGACCTTTCCCCGAAGTATGCTTCCACCCTACTGGGTATGACCAACGTGGCCGCCTCTGTGCCCGGTATCATTGGAGTGGCGGCAGTGGGAGCTTTGTATGAGAACACACATTCATGGGAGATTGCCTTGTTCGGCCCATCAGCTCTCTTAATGGTGTCGGGGGCTGCTATCTATGGCCTGGCTGGGAGCCATGAAGAGGTAGGCGCATTATGGTGGTGATAGTTGCGGTGATGGTGATGATGATGCTTGCTTAGTAGCTGCTATCAGGGGGCGCTATCTATGGCCTGGCTGGGAGCCATGAAGAGGTAGGCGCATTATGGTGGTGATAGTGGCGGTGATGGTGATGATGATGCTTGCTTAGTAGCTGCTATCAGGGGGCGCTATCTATGGCCTGGCTGGGAGCCATGAAGAGGTAGGCGCATTATGGTGGTGATAGTGGCGGTCATGGTGATGATGATGCTTGCTTAGTAGCTGCTATCAGGGGGCGCTATCTATGGCCTGGCTGGGAGCAATGAGGAGGTAGGTGCACTATGGTGGTGATGATGGCGGTGGTGATGATGATGGGTGCATAGCTACTCTCAGTGGCCACCATCTGTTGCCAGCCTGGGTTCCATGAGGAGGTAGGTGCACTATGGTGGTGATGATGATGGGTGCATAGCTACTCTCAGTGGCCACCATCTGTTGCCAGCCTGTGAGCCATGAGGAGGAAGGTGCATAGCAAATTAAGCAACTTGGTGCGTTCGCAGTGCAACGTGCTGCCCCCTCGGGGATCCGCACTCCGCCCCATACTTTGCTTCGCCACAATCCTGAAATCAGGCTTGCGTCAAAACTTTTGCTTCCCTACTGGACCTTAAGAAAGGTGAAAAAAACAGTGAGTACCGTTCAGGGGGGGCCAATATTATTGCTCATATACCGCACGCTTAATTGGGGCCTAAAGGGGCTGTAAGCACCGAAACCACCGAGAAAATCGAAATCGACTGCTGCTAGGGTTATATCTCACCCCCCCGGGGAAAAAAGAAACCCAACCCAACCCAGTCCCTGAGGGGTGGGGTGGGGGGCAGCCGGTTTCGGAATTTTTTTAGCAACTTCCTCACCAGGTGGAATATGACGAAGATAAGATAGCCACCGGAGGCGGCTCGAGCAGAGCTGTCCGACTCCGTGTTTGTTTCTGACATCGAGTTACCGTGTTGACATCGAGTTACCGTGTCGAGCTAGAGCTCGAGAAGAGACCTCCACAGGTTCGAGGCCTCCAAGTGTGAAAGATGGGCCAAACCAGAAACTCAACATTTCCACCCAAACATCTTGGGTGTATAGTGGGTACTTATACATGCAACATAGCCTATATACCATCTTCAAATTCTCAAACACCAAAAACTTGCTACGTCAGCTCATAATCAGCTACGTCACCTACATCACCTCATAATCAGCTACGTCAGCTTCGTCACCTCGTAATCAGCTACGTCAGCTACGTCACCTCATAATCAGCCATGTCAGCTCATGATCAGGGCTAGGAAAGGGGGTTTGCTTGATAACTTTGTCCAACTTTGTCTAAATGTAAATGTAAGACCACAAATGGATAGCGCTTGTTGAGAGGATCACAATACACCCAACTAGCCAACTACTGTTTTTTAAATTTAATAATGAATCATTATCTCATAATAACTTTTTAATAATATTAAAAATTTGTTTTTTTCACCCCTAATTATAATTGGTGGAGGAGATATGGGCCTCACAAGCTTGGGTGGGGGGGGAGGGGCAAATGCAAAAATCTGAGCTTAGGGTCAGGTTGTGTACTGGATTCCGCCTTAGGTCAGGTTGTGTACAGGATTCCGCTTTGCAGCTTTTTGTATGTCAGGTTGTGTAGCAAAATGTGCAAAACACTGGATTCCGCCTTCCTCGTTCAACATTGTGAACTGTCAAAACAACAAGGCTTGCAAAGATCAAAACATCTCATCACGCCGCTATCAGCACTTTCCCAGATACCCCTGTCACCCTCCTACCACTCCCATCCTCCTACCACTCCTCCTACCACACCTACCCTTCTACCACTCCTCCTACCACGTGCCCCCTGTCACCCTCCTGCCACTCCTACCCTCCTACCACTCCTCCTGCCACTCCTACCCACCTACCTTCGATGCAGTCGACGGCTTACCCTTAGTGTTTCTTTCATCTGTCTGTTGGTCAGGTCTGCCACTCCTATCCTCCTGCCACTCCTGCCCTCCTACCACCCTCCTACCACATGCTGTGCTACACAGGTCGCCTTCGATGCAGTCGACAGCTCATCCTTAATGTTTCTTCCAGCTGTCTGTTGGCCTGTTGGTTAGGTTGTGTAGAAAATGTGCAAACACTCTGGATCCCGCCTTCCTCATACACCATTATGACATCCTCATACACCATACACCATACACCATCAAAACAGCAAGGCATAAAAGATCAAAACATCTCATCCCGCCACAATTAGCACTATCCCAGGCACTCCTCTCACCCTCCTACAATGCGCTATTCAGGTCGACTTCGATGCACGTGACAACTCACCTTTAGTGTTTATTTCAGCTGTCTGTTGGCCCGCTAGTCTGTTGGTCAGGTTGCGTAGAAAATGTACAAAAGCACTGGATCCCGCCTTCCTCATACACCATTATGACATCCTCATACAACATACACCATCAAAACATCTCATCCCGCCACAAATAGCACTATCACAGGTACCCCTCTCACCCTCTTACCATGTCCTATACAGGTTGACTTTGATGCACTCAACAATTCACCCTTCGTGTGGGAGGCAGCCTTCAAGCCTGTGGGTCGGGCATGGAGGTATGTCCGCAACACCTCCCGCTCTCTGTCGGCCTCTGCTGTCACTCGCGTCAACGCCCTCTTGAAAAACACAGATACTGACAGTATTAGCAGCAGCGAAAAAAGCAGTAGCGGTGAGAGCAGCAGCAGCAGCGTTAGTGGTGTTAGGAGCAGCAGCGGTAGTGGTGTTAGGAGCAGCAGTAGTGGTAGGAGCAGCGGCAGTGGTAGGAGCAGCGGCAGTGGTAGGAGCAACAGCAGTAGGAGCAGCAGCAGTGGTTTGGAATCCAGCCGGACAGCTGAAGCTCAGGCTGATGAAGATGCTTCTGTTCCAGTGCCAGTCAGCTCGAAGTCCCGCAGGCGCTCATCACGGTAGTATCTCAACAACATGCACCTATCATTTCATGCACTCAGACTATAACTGAGTGCAGAAATATTCCCACACCACCACAGCTTAAAGTCCCGCAGGCGCTCATCACGGTAGTATTCCAACAACACCTGCTTGTCCAGGGGTAGCCTACCAGGTTAAGGGTTTAGGAATGTAAACCTTAAACCCTATCCCAACAACACCTGCTTGTCAAGGGGTGGCCTACCAGGTTTATGGTTTAGGGTTTAGGAACGCAAAACCTAAACCCTTTCCCAACAATACCTGCTTTTCAAGGGGTAGCCTACCTGGTTGAGGGTTTAGGAACGTAAACCCTAAACCCTATCCCAACAACACCTGCATGTCAAGGGGTAGCCTACCAAGTTGAGGGTTCAGGAATGTAAACCCTAAAACCTATCCCAACAACACCTGCGTGTCAAGGGGTAGCTAAAGAGACTTGCCCAACCAGGAGTAAGCACACCAGCACCTCATCGCGATAGTCTCCCACATATGGGTCTGTTTGAGTGTGTTGTAAGCAGTAACATACGTACTTGGCGTGCTGAGTCGGATTGGCATGATTTCATCGCCCAGCCCACGTATGGGAGTGTGTATACTTGAGTGTGTATGAAGTAGTAACTTGCATAGTTCGTGTGCTGAGTCAGATTGGCATGATGCTTTCATGGGCCAGCCCGCGTATGGGTCTGGTTGAGTGTGTATGAAGTCGTAACTTACATAGTTTGCGTGCTGAGTTGGACTGGCATGAGGATTTCATGGGCCAGCCTGCAATTGGGTCTGGTTGAGTGTGTAGTAAGAAGTAACAAACATAGTTGGCATGGTGAGCTGGATTGGCATGATCATTTCATGGGCCAGCCCGTCTATAAGACCTATTTGAGTGTGAAGTAAGAAGTAACATACACAGTTGGCATGATGAGCTGGATTGGCATGAAGCTTTCTTGGGCCAGCCCGTGTATGGGTCTGGTAGAGTGTGTAGGAAGAAGTAACATACATAGTTGGCATGATGAGCTGGATTAGCATGATGCTTTCTTGGGCCAGCCCGTGTATAGGACCTATTTGAGTGTATTGTAGTAACATACATAGTTGGCTTGGTGAGTTGGAATTGCGTGATAAGTTGGATTGGCATGAAATTTCTTAGGCCGTCCCACCTATGGGTCTGGTTTAGTGTGCAGTAAGAATTAATATACATAGTTAACATGATAATTTCATGGGCCAGCCCGTGTATAGGACCTATTTCAGTGTATTGCAAGTAGTAACATACATAGTTGGCTTGATGAGTTGGATTGGCATGATGCTTTCATGGGCCAGCCCGCATATGGGTCTGGTTGAGTGTGCAGTAAGTAGCAACATACACAGTTTGCATGATGAGTTGGATTGGCGTGATGAGCTGGATTGGCATGAAAATTTCTTGGGCCATCCCACCTATAGGTCTGATTGAGTGTGCAGTAAGTAGTAACATACACAGTTGGCATGATGATTTCATGGGCCAGCCCGCGTTTGGGTCTGGTCGAGTGTGTAGTAAGAAGAAACATACTTAGTTGGCATGATGATTTGGATCGGCTTAATGATTTCATGGGCCGGCCCACTTATAAGTCTGGTTGAGTGTGTAGTGAGTAGTAACATACAAAGTTGGCATGATGATTTCATGGGCCATCTCACATATGGGAATGGCTGAGTTGTGTAGTAGCATGCAGATTTGGCATGGTTAATCGTATTGGGATGATGAGTTGTATTGGCACAATGAGTTGGTATACAGAGTTGGCTTGGTAAACTAACAAAATGGGTTTATGGTAGCTTTGTTATGGTAGCTTGGGTATGGTAGCTTGGTAGCTCTGGCCAAATGAAGTAGAAGCTCGTTCCCTACCGCTGTAAGGTGGGGCTCCCTTATTACCATGCCCCACCAGGTGTTATCATTACTAACAGATGAGTGCGCCCCTCGATGCGCCCTAATGAGTGTCGCATGATTTCATGGTCTGTCCCACTTATGGGACTAGCTGAGTTGTGTTGTAGCATACAAAAGTGGCATGATGAGTCGGCATACGGAGTTGGCTTGGTAAGCAAACAAGTGTGTGCGCCCCTGGATGTTTCCTAATGACTGCCGCATGATTTCATGCTCCGTCCCACTTATGGGACTAGTTCAAGATAAGGTTGTTCAGGGGGACTCCAAGATCTTCATCTAAGATGCACTTAAATCCAAGATCTGCATCTGAGACACCCCCAGTTCCAAGATCTGCATCTGAGACACCCCCAGTTCCAAGATCTGCATCTGAGACACCCCCAGTTCCAAGATCTGCATATGAGACGCACCCAGTTCCAAGATCTGCATCTGAAACGTACCCAGTTCCAAGATCTGCATCTGAGACGCACCCAGTTCCAAGATCTGCATCTGAGACACACCCAGTTCCAACATCTGCATCTGAGACGCACCCAATTCCAAGATTTACATCGCTTCTGTCACTGCTCACAACTGAAGCTCGAAGAACGCAACCAACCTACTGGATCTGCAACAGACGCAACAGACCCCCTAAATCTGTATCGGAGACGCAACGGACACCCAAGTTCTGTGTCAGGGGCACAAGACGCAGCGTTTTGAACACCCCTGGTCAAGTGTGCTGTAAGATACAGAGTTTGCTTGATGAGTTGAATTGATACACAACAAATGGGTTTGCCCGTGTGAATGTTGCGCGATTTCATGGGCTGGCCCACATATGGGACCAGTTGAGCGTGTAGTAACATGCATAGTTTCCATGAAGAGTTGGATTGGCTTGATGAGTTGGATTGATGAACAAACAAATGGTATTGCCCTGACGAATGCTGCACGATTTCATGGGCCGGACCACACATGGGACAAGTTGCACGTTTAGTTGTCATGATGAGTTGGATTGATGAACAAACAAATGGTTTCGCCTGCATGAGTGTTGCATGGATTCATTGGCCAGCCCACATATGGGACTAGTTGAGTGTGTAGTAACATATATAGTTTCCATGAAGAGTCGGTACGCTTGGTGAGTTGTCACAATGATTTTGATTGATGAACTAACCAATGGTTTGCCCTGACAAACGCTGTACGATTGCGTGGGCCAGCCCACATATGGGACTAGTTGAGTGTGTAGTAACATGCATAGTTTCCATGAAGAGTTGGATTGGCATGATGAGATGGATTGGCTTGGTGAGTTGTCACAATGAGTTGGATTGATGAACAAACGAATGGTTTTGCCCTGATGAATGCTGCGCGATTTCATTGGCCGGCCCACATATGGGACTAGTTGAGTGTGTAGTAACATGCATAGTTTCCATGAAGAGATGGATTGGCTTGGTGAGTTGGCACAATGAGTTGGATTGATGAACAAACCAAGGGTTTTGCCCTGATGAATGCTGCACGATGCGTATGCCAGCCCACATATGGGACTATTGGGGTTTGTAGTAGCATACCGAGTCGGCATTTACATAGTTAGACTGACATGATGAGCTGGATTGATTAACAAACAAATGGTTTGCCTGATGGATGTTGCAAGATGTCATGGGCCGGCCCACGTATGGGACTAGTTGAGTGTTTGATTTTCAAGATGAGTTGGATTGGCTTGATGAACAAACAAATGGTTTTTCCCTGATGAATGCTGCACGATTTCATGGGCCGACCCACGTATGGGACTAGTTGCGTGTTTGATTTTCAAGATGAGTTGGATTGGCTTGATGAGTTGGATTGATGAACAAACAAATGGTTTTTCCCTGATGAATGCTGCACGATTTCATGGGCCGACACACGTAAGGGACTAGTTGAGTGTAGTAGCATACTGAGTCGGCATTTACCTAGTTAGACTGGCATGATGAGTTGGTATAATGAGTTGGATTGATGATCAAACAAACGGTTTTGCCCTGATGAATGTTGCACAATTTCATGGGCCGGCATAGAGTGGCATGCTGAGTTGGAATCGCATGACTTTATCGGGCAGTACATGCATGTGACCATTTGAATGTGTGGTGAAGTACAGTGTTGGCATGCTAAGTTGGATTGTTAAACAGGCTCATGGGCGCGCCCTTATCAGAGTTCTTTGGGCAAAGCCCCCTCTTCAAGGGGGCGGGAGCCCCCAGTGTTACCCCGTTGTCCGTCTGTCCGACCGACCTAAAAATTGAAGCCTGACTCGTCAGCCAATGGTCTCGTAACTAACTCGCTTCCGTTGCAACCTTTTGTTCTGTTGCCAACACACTCCGCCATTTTGTAGCGTCGCTTGCGACGCTGCATAGGACTTGTTTCAGTTCAGAAAGTGGTTTATCTGGTAGCTTAATAGGTTTAAGCCTCCTCTAGGGGCAGCGGCCTGGTAGCTTTAGAAGTGAATTTTGTCGATTGGGGTTTTGGGTAGCGATTGGGGACTGAGTGCTGGGATCACGATCCGGGTCTCAGCTGGCGGACAGCTGGGATCACGATCCGGGTCTCAGCTGGCGGACAGCTGGGATCACGATCCAGGTCTCAGCTGGCAGACAGCTGGGATCACGATCCGGGTCTCAGCTGGCGGACAGCTGGGAACATGATCCGGGTCTCAGCTGGCGGAGAGCTGGGATCACGATCCGGGTCTCAGCTGGCGGACATTTGGGCTGAAACAAGGGTGGGTGGGAGGGTAGGTGCTGTGTTGGGGGGTTGGGTTGGAGGGTGGGTGGATGGATGGATAGGTGGGTGGTTGGGTTGGTGCCTTGGTGGGGTGGGTTAGTGGGGTGGAGTGGGTGAGTGTTTGGGCTGACATTTGGGCTGAAACAAGGTCTGAGGCAGTGATTGGTATAGGTAGTGGAAACATAGCTCTGGCCGTAATGAGTGTGAGAGCATTGATCTATCAGTACCATACTTGAATAAGGAATTTGGAACTTCAGAAACTGCTCATTCTATATCTGGTTGGCCTGGTAATGTATAGTATAGCCTGGTATGTTATGGCTTGGCCTGGTAATGTATGTCTTGGCCTGGTAACGTTTATATATGCCTGGTCTGATATGGCTTGGCCTGGTAATGTGTATATATGCCTGGTCTGAAATAGCTTGGCACGGTAATGTATGGTCAGTTCTGATATGGCTTGGCCTGGTAATGTGTATATATGCCTGGTCTGATATGGCTTGGCCTGGTTTGACTTGGCTTGACTTAGCTTGACATCTTCTGGCTTGGCTTGACTCAGCTTGGCTTGTCTTCTCCTGGCTTGGCCTGGCTTCATGAGGAACGTATGATGCTCAAGTCCAAGGAATGGCCTACCTTATTTTCACTAGCTTGGCTACAGCTTTTTTAACTGCTTTTTTGCAACTGCCTTTAGCCTAGCTTGGCTTCTCCTGGCTTGGCTTGGCTTGGCTACATGAGTAATGTTGCTGAAGTGCAAGGAATGGCCTATCTTATTTTTATTAGCTTGGCTACAGCTTTTTTGAAACTGCCTTCAGCCTAGTTTGGCTTCTCCTGGCTTGGCTTGGCTACATGAGTAAAGTATGACACTGAAGTGCAAGGAAGGGCCTACCTTATTTTTACTAGCTTGGCCACAGCTTTTTTGTAACTATCTATTGCCCCTACAGCATTTTGCAGCTGCCTTTTAGCTTGACTACAGCTTTCTAGCAACTGCCTTGAGCGTTTTGCAGCTGCCTGTAGCTTGACTACAGCTTCTTTGCAATTGTCTATAGCCTGCAGCTTATTGCTGCTGCCTCTAGCTTGACTACAGCTTTTTAGCAACTGCCTTAAGCGTTTTGCAGCTGCCTGTAGCTTGACTACAGATTCTTTGCAATTGTCTATAGCCTGCAGCATATTGCTGCTGCCTCTAACTTGACTACAGCTTCTTTGCAACTGCCTTTAGCCTGCCTTGAGCGTTTTGCAGCTAGGAACGAAGTACCTCCTATCCACTGTTCCTTTGTTGGCAGAGCCCCCTGTTCAAGGGGGCGGGAGCACCCAGGGTCTTCCCTCTGTCCATATTCGTGACCGGATGACTGTCTGACGGAGATGAAGCCTGACACATCAGCCAACGATCAAGTAACTAGCTCTCCTGTTGCCACCTGTCACTCCGTCGCGAACTCTCACCGCCGATTTGTAATGTCGCTTGCGACGCTGCATAGAACTTGTCTTTGGGGGCTACACGTGGCAGCTTCCATCCAGCTCCATTAGCCAGTAACTGTTTCAAGCCCATACGCGTGGCAGCTTCCATCCAGCTCCATTAGCCAGTGACTGTTTCAAGCCCATACGCGTGGCAGCTTCCATCCAGCTCCATTAGCCAGTGACTGTTTCAAGCCCATACGCATGGCAGCTTCCATCCAGCTCCATTAGCCAGTGACTGTTTCAAGCCCATACGCGTGGCAGCTTCCATCCAGCTCCATTAGCCAGTGACTGTTTCAAGCCCATACGCGTGGCAGCTTCCATCCAGCTCCATTAGCCAGTGACTGTTTCAAGCCCATACGCGTGGCAGCTTCCATCCAGCTCCATTAGCCAGTGACTGTTTCAAGCCCATCCGCGTGGCAGCTTCCATCCAGCTCCATTTGCCAGTGACTGTTTCAAGCCCATACGCGTGGCAGCTTCCATCCAGCTCCATTAGCAGTGACTGTTTCAAGCCCATACGCGTGCGCAGCTTCCATCCAGCTCCATTAGCCAGTGACTGTTTCAAGCCCATACGCGTGGCAGCTTCCATCCAGCTCCATTAGCCAGTGACTGTTTCAAGCCCATACGCGTGGCAGCTTCCATCCAGCTCCATTAGCCAGTGACTGTTTCAAGCCCATACACGTGGCAGCTTCCATCCAGCTCCATTAGCCAGTGACTGTTTCAAGCCATACGCGCTGGCACTCCATCCAGCTCCATTAGCCAGTGACTGTTCAAAGCCCATACGCGTGGCAGCTTCCATTCCAGCTCCATTAGCCAGTGACTGTTTCAAGCCCATACGCGTGGCAGCTTCCATCCAGCTCCATTAGCCAGTGACTGTTTCAAGCCCATACACGTGGCAGCTTCCATCCAGCTCCAGTAGCTAGTGACTGTTTCAAGCCCATACACGTGGCAGCTTCCATCCAGCTCCATTAACCAGTGACTCTTTTAAGCCCATACGCGTGGCAGCTTCCATCCAGCTCCATTAGCCAGTGAGTTAGTTACGAGACCGTTAGCTGACGTATCAGGCTTCATCGCGGTCAGACGGATGGATGGTCTGGCGGGCGGGCGGAAGAATGGGTAAACACGGGGGCTACCGCCTCTGAAGAGGGGCTCCGCCGAAAAGCAGTTGAGGTGAACCAGTACATGTATCGTTCGTTTTTGGCAGAGTCCCCCCTTTTGGCGGGCTCCCGCCCCCAGAGTCACCCCATTGACCCTCCTACAAGAAACCTTGGCCATAACTGGCCCCTGGCTTAGTCGTTAACAGCATCGTACCGACGGTGCCCCCGTGACCACCTGGGCGACAGGTCAGCAAGATATCGAGATCTGATCCGGCGACAGCTCGGAAAAGCCCTAAGGAAAGGGGCTAATAAATACGCGCTGAACCCTGGACAGCGCGCTATTATATATAGGACTAGCATAGAGCCCGTCGTTCCGACGGGAAGACCCCAGTGGCCACGTCAGCGACAGGTCGGCAAGATATGGAACCAAAGCCCCAGGTGGCTAGGCCAAAAGGGGCTGAACACGCGCCGGGCACGCGCTATACCCTCGCAACTTTATATAAATATGACAGATGTACATGCACTGCTGACTGTATGCTACTATGGTATTCCCCAGTGAGACTTGCACCTCACTGAATCTCATCTCATCTAATGGAGGGGGTTTGGAGAGGTGTTACATATAAATGGTGCCCCTGTGATACTAGCACCTAGCTGTATGTCATAATATCATGGACAGTGTTTGAGAGGGTGTCAGTGATCAATGGGTTGCCCCCGTGAGACTTGCACCTCACTGAATCGCATGGAGGGGGGTTTCGGTTACATATAAATGGTGCCCCAGTGATATTAGCACCTCGCTGTATGTCACAATATCATGGACAGTGTTGGAGAGGTGTTCATGTATCCAATGGTACCCCTCGTGAGACTTGCACCTCAACTGAATCGCATGGAGGGGGTTGGAGTAGGTTACAATATAATGGTTGCCCCAGTGATACTAGCACCTAGCTGTATGTCATAATATCATGGACAGTGTTTGGAGAGGTGTTACATATAAATGGTGCCCCAGTGATACTAGCACCTAGCTGTATGTCATAATATCATGGACAGTGTTTGGAGAGGTGTTACAAATAAATGGTGCCCCAGTGAGACTTGCACCTCGGTGAATCTCAAAATATCATGGAGGGGGTTAGGAGACGTGTCATGTCTCAATGGTGCCCCTGTGATTCTTGCACCTCGCCGAATCCCATAATCGCGTGGAGGGGGGTTGGACCGATGGAGAGGTGTCACAAATAAATAGAGAACGGCAATATGATATCATGTCATCATTTGATATCATATGATGACAGCAGTCTGACTAGGCTAAAGTTACCATTCACATACAATTTCATATGATGCGATTTGTATGATATCGTACTGGCCTTTGGTCATGTGATGACTATCATATGATTTTCCGAACCTTACATAGGGACTTGCCCAGTGCCCGTCCATGTACGATTAGAAGGGGTTGCTGAAAGGGACTTGCCCAGTGCCCGTCCATGTACGATCAGAAGAGGTTGCTGAAAGGGATTTGCCCAATGCCCACCCCTGCACAATAAGAAAGGGTTGCTGGAAGGATTTCCCAATGCCCGCCCTGCACGATTACGAGGAGTTGCTGAAAGGGAACTGCCCAAATGCGAACCCCTAGACAAATATAAGGGGTTGCTGAAAGGGAATATCCCAATGCCCACCCCTGCACAATAAGAAAGGGATGCTGTAAGGGAATTGCAAAATGCCTATCACTGCACGATTATGAGGAGTTGCTGAAAGGGAACTGCCCAAATGCAAACCCCTGCACGATTAGGAAAAGTTGCTGAAAGGAAACTGCCCAAATGCAAACCCCTGCACGATATGAAGGAGTTGCTGAAAGGAAACTGCACAAATGCAATCCCCTAGACAAGTTGAAGGGGTTTCTGAGAGGGACTTGCCCCAATGGCCACCCTGCAAGTAGAGGATTTCTGAAAGGGAATTGCCCAATGCCGCCCCTGTGCAATAAAGAAAGGGTTGCTGAATGTGACTTCAAATGCCATCACTGCACAATTAGGAGGAGGAGCTGAAAGGCACTTGCCCAATGCCCACCCTTTCACAATTAGGAGGAGTTGCTGAAAGGGAACTGCCCAAATGCAAACCTCTAGACCAGTAGAAGGGGTTTCTGAAAGGGAACTGCCCAAATGCAAACCCCTGAACGATAAGACAAAGTTACTGAGAGGAAACTACCCAAATGCAAACCCCTAGACCAGTAGAAGGGATTTCTGAAAGGGTACTGCCCAAATGCAAACCCCTGAACGATAACAAGGAGTTGCTGAAAGGGAACTGCACAAATGCAAATCCCTTAGACTAGTAGAAGCCGGTTTGCTGGAAGGGACTTGCACAATGCCCACCCCTGCACAAACAACCTGACCGCCCTTATAAACCTCAGGTGACGAGTCCATGTTGCGGCTTCATACGCAGGTGGCATGGGACGAAGGCCTTGGTCGACGCAGAACCCTTAGCTATAATCCGCACCTCTACCGGTGCAATCAGTGTAACAGTAGAGGATTAATCTGCTACATCGAAATACAACTAAACATAGCAGAAACCAATCAAATCCACACCAAACTTATTAACACCGACACAACCAACACAGCCATCAATCAATCCACAACAGCTTAATTTGATACCTTTCCTAACCTTCTTATGCATGCTAGATGTAAGCAAAAACATAACAACAAGCTTGCAAAATGTAACCAGTGTAACAGTATGGTTGGATGCTCCTACATTGAACTTGTATAACTTCGTGTACATAGCTTACAATAGCCATATTGATTATTGCCTGCTTGCCGTGTCTGCAACGCGTGCCACGTTCTGCATCGTCTTGCGCTTGGCGATGTCAGCCTGGTATTAGCACGTCAGTGACAGATATGGCATTGCTCCATAACAGTTTTATGCTTGCTCGCCATGTGCATCGTCTTGCGCTGTGCGTGCGATCGTCATGTGCTTAAATGTGTCGTCTTACTGCCATGCTGCATTATGTGGCCTCAATTGGTGTAGTGGCATGTGCATAACATATGTATGCTGCCGTGTGCATCGTGTTTAATCCGCCTCCTTAGTCATTCTTATGCCATGTGCATGTGTGCGCCATGGTGTGCATGCTGTGTCCATAACATATGTATGTGCATCTGCTCCGCTTGCCTCGATGTCATTGGTGCCGATGTAGCATGCCTTGTGTGGCATGTCGCATAAAATTCATGTGTGCATGCCATTCGCATTCGTTAGTACTGTACGATGCTGCATCCGTGGCGGAAAGACAATATGAGTATGCTAGGTTTCGATCGTTGATCGTGCATCGTCTTGCGCTTGGTCGTCATGTAATCATTGCCAATCTAGCCGTCCAAGTGCATGTGTCAGAGTGGCGTAATGTGCAATTACATATGTATGCTGCCTATGTGCATCGCTCTTGCGCTTGTCGAAGTCATGTGCATGCCTTGTGCATGTATATGGATTGGCATGTGCAAGACACATATGTAGTGCTCTCGCACGTTGCATTGTCTTGCGCATGTCGTCGCATGTATGTGTACTCCATGTGCGCAAGCCATTTTCGCTATGCTGCCATGTGATCGGGCTTGTGCATGTTGATGTTGTGGTGAAATTGTGGCGTGACGGTTAATCACGTTGTATATATATCGCGTCAGAGTACATCTGTGCTTTATGGATGCGTTGGGAGACCCCCGGATGTTTGTGGAAGCGACTTGTATGTGTCAGCTATGGCCCTTTTACAATGCCATGTAATGTAGATTTGATGTAATGTAGAGGCCTGTATTTACAAGTAAAATAATAATTGTATTATGGTTGTATACTGCCAAGTTTGGCGTCTAACCGTCTGCAACATTGCCATTGGAAACAATTACCCCCGTGCGAGAACATGGAAACCAGATTCTAGTGCAGATTCGAGCCGGGGGACTCCTTCTTTTGTGGTGACCATTCTAACCCGCTACACACTTCCGGGGGAAATTATTTGACATTGTAATGCAATGTGTTCTTTTGAGCATGGTTGGGAGACCCCTCCGGATTTTTGTTTGTTTTGTTGAAGGAATAAGCCAAGCACCATACATTACGTTGTCATAGTTAGCACGCAAGACATGCCCTCTCCAAACATACGGTCTCGCACAGTGTGCCAGCAATTGCATGTCACCACAATTCCAAGGACGAAAATCTGATTAAATGTAATGCTAAGCATAATTTACTCTATACTTTCGAGTTATTGTCAAAATCAACAACCATCATTGGATGGAAGAAAATCTCTGAACCATGACCTACATGAGTATGGTGATAAAGTATTGACGCATTAATCATCTTTCATTCAATGCATTAAATGTTGTTATCGATCAGGCCATTATTGCAACCAAGGCAAAGCCCCTCCCACCACATAACTACTTTTTGTAGGAGTGGCAACGCCATTTAAAACCTGAATACTCGGTGTCGCTGGTTCGTGTCGGGAGACCACCTTCTTGGGGTTAAATCTTAACTAAATTGCCACTTGGTTTCCATGGCTCAAGCAGCATTTTGGCTGCTCGCCGTCTTCGCAAGTTTTTTTTACCAGGCACTTCAACTTTTTCTATTATGTGCGACATGTAGCATGGTGACTACTGCTT
>JAJSRW010000148.1:0-20917 GCA_022414725.1 Microglena sp. YARC | reverse complement strand
CCTCCAGTGGTGTCGGTTCTGCTATCGTACAGATGCTGGTTGGTGGCGGCATTGCGTTGCTAGTGCATACTGCTCTATCATTGCCCAAATATGCCGATGTGAGCGTTTACTTGCAGAGGTTAGTGTGGATCCTGCCAGAATGCGTTGGGACAGGTGAGTGCGGAGTAGAATGCAGGAGTTCAGAGTGAGATGGAACGTGTAAGGTAGTAGATCTTGAATCATTTTGTTAATGAGTTGTATATTAGCAGAGAGCTGTCACGTGTGCAGGGTGAGGTCAAAGTATTCTAGTCAATGCGTGGCTATGGCTTGATGAATGGCCACCTAATCAGCCGGTTGTTAGTTCTCCGTGGCGCCTTGCCTCTGGGTTAATGAATAGCTCATACCAGCCACAGGTATGTTAGAACCCCTGCCACCTATTTGCTAGGGGTTGCCAGGGCTCCCTTGATCAGGCCTGCCATCAGTATAGACCTGCAGACCTAGGGTAGGTATGGGTGCCGATAGTGCAGGGTAGAGTAACTGTGGGGAGAAGGGGCAATGTGGGTGTTAGGCTGCCAGTGCAGGGTATTGAGGGATTTTAAGAGTCCTGGCGGTAGGTGATTGGTGTCTGAAGAGGTCAAGTTAGGATGCCTGCAGGGCAGTATGTGTTCCCCAGTAGCGGTGGATGCTGAGCATGTGCCTCGCTGTACCAGATGTCTTTGAACCCCTGGAGACGGTATAGTATTCAAGTAGTGTGCGCTGCTTGTGGTTGCTTGATGATAGAATGTGGAGCTTGTGGGAAGGAGGTAGGGTTGTGTATGTTTGCCCCCTAGCCAGGTTTCAGAGGTGCTGTAGATTTCAGAGGAAAGGTCTGGAGTCCACGTGATGGATCCAGCAGGTGGTGAGCTGCAATAGTTTCTTGTAGGGGCATTATAGTGATTGTCTGCGGGATGAGTAAGACAGAATGCATGTTGCATGTGTTGTGCTTCTGCGTGTGGTCAGCACTGGCTAGAGCCCAACCTGAGTGCCTATGTGTGGCATCGGGTGACGGAGGTAGGATGTCCACCAGTGATCCCCCTGTCCAGATGCTGTGGAAGAGATCCCGTTGGCTCCACAAAGAGCTGGTCAGCTGGGTTCATGGAGGAAAAATCTTCATAGGCAGAATCTAGTGAGTGCCTCGATTCGGGTAGCAGTGCAGGTGATGGGTGATGTTGAGTGTAGGTTAGCTTGGTGCGAGGGCTGGGGGAAGAGTGTAGGTGGACGGCAGGGGTGTCCTTTGTGTCTGGTGTATAGGCTGCAAGGTCAGTAGGAATCCTCCTTGTGTGAGTTGCGGTTCCAAGTGCAAGGGCGTTAGTTTTATTGTATTCATAGTGTGTGTGGAGGGAGTGAGAAGAGGTGTTGGTACTATGACCCACACATTTCCGGAGTGGGGTTATAGAGGAATGTAGTGTCTGCGAGCGTGCTGGTGATTTGATGCCTTCTGAAGCCAGTGAGGATGCCAGTTTTGGGCTCTGTGTTTGAGTGGTGATTGGATGTCCCAGGTAGGGTTTCGGTCATGAGTGTCTATGTGAAGAAGTTGTGGACAAGGGCATGGTGGGGTATCAGCGTTGAAGCCAGGTGTAGTGGCCCATTGTCCCTGATTGCTGGGAGTTAGTAAGGTGGAGTCTCTTCTGGGGTTAAGATGGGTTGTGGTGATAGGTGGTGTCTTTGAAGGCCTGGAGAAGGGTGTCATACGGTGGATTGGACCCCAGTCATAGTGATGAGGTGGAGGTGTGTGGTATGGTTGTGGTTTCCAGTGGACCTCAGAGTGGTGGGAGTAATGGGTTACTGTGAAGGATAGTGTTAACCAATTTGGGTGTATTGACTGATATGGTCGTTGTGCATGGTGATGGGGCCCATTGGAGTGGGGCAGTGGTGTGATGCTGGTGTCCCTAGTGTCCATGGTCCGTTGCTGCGCCAGCTGGTGATGCTGAGGGGTTTGTTACTGGTTACCATAGGTGAGTGTGAAGGAGACGGGGAGGGGGATGGGGATCCAGGGTAGGGTGGAGCATTGCTGCCTTGAGAAGATCAGGGTTGGAGACCTTAGTGATGTTGTATGCTTAAAGAAGGGCTTGCTGGGCCGCGGATGATGGCCTTGCAGAGTGAAGGCGGATGCCCAGGTTGTCGGGCTTCATTGTTGCCCCATGCTTTACCGTAGTGGTCGACGTTGGCGTTCCATTCGGCTGGAGTTGCAGGGTCCACGCCCACCATTGTTCCCCGCTGAGGTCTCGGAGAGGGTCTGCTGTGTAGTCCGCTTCCTTGACAGGAGGTTGCGCTCGGCTGTGGGGTAGCGCTGAGTTGGGGTGAGAGGCCGGGCGGGCGACAAACATGTTCTGCGCATCGGCTGACGGTTTGGGGTGGGATGGTGTATGACGAGGTAAGTTGTCGCTGCGGTAATGGAAGAGGGTTGGCATGGCTGAAGGAGGGGAGCAGGTCGGGGCTGTTGCCAGTGAGGTGTGCTGTAAGGAGGTTGAGGGAGCGCCGATGGTGCTTTGTGACTTTGCCCTGTGTGATAAGAGGGAGATCCCGTGGTAGTGATAAGGTGAGTGCCTGCTGGAGTAACCAGGTCGTGGTATGTATAGATCCCTAGATCGTGGAAGGAGTCACAAGGGAGACAGGATGTGAGCAGGTTGAGGAGTACTAATTGGATGTTGAGCTTATCCAGGAGTTCTGTGTCATTCCAGGTAATTTGGATGTTTGAATGGTCTAGGAGTTGAAGTTGCCGGCAAGAGATGAGTATTGGAGGAGTTTGGAGAGAGAGAGGTTGGAGTGAGAGTGTGGAAAGTTTTGAAGGTTTTAGTGAGGAGAGATTTGGTTAGTATGCCCAGGCGTCCAGTGTCATTCATGGCGTGGGTGAGGCAGAGCAAGTAATTTGTGTGTATTCAGTGAGGAGAGAGGGGATCCCTAGGCCTGCCTCTGTTTTGGGCAGGTGTAGTGCCCTAGTGGGAAGGACATGGGAAGGCTGCCTGCACAGTTTGACTGTTCTTAAGTACTGCTTTATCTATAATGTGGATGTCTGTGAGAGAGAAGGGGGCTACGATCATAAGGTATTTGATGGCTGCTCTGATGCATTGTGTGATTATGCGTATGCATTGTTCAGCGGGTTGCCCTGCTTTTAGCTTTGTTGAGTATATGTAGGCCCTTGGTGTGGATAATGTCAAGGTGGCATGCAGTTGGGTTTTCCAGTTGAGGGTGAGAGAGATGTGGACTCCTAAGTATTTGTAGGCCTATATCTGGTGGTTGATAAGTGGCATATGTGTCTCCAAGGGCTATTTTGTCCTGGAGTCTTTGTTTGAGGATATCAGTGTGGGTGGGTTTGAGGGTGTGTCTTGTGAAGGATGCCACTGACCCACACATTTGGTAGCATTGAGAGGGAATGCCAGACCAGGTGCTGAACAGTTGGACTTTACCACATTGGATGCGGAGGTCCTCGACCGTTTTCCAGTGAGGACTGCGTGTCATCCGCGTACCCCAGGCTGCTGGTGAGGTGCTCGTCAGCCTCCGCGGTGGCGGAAGGGAGGCAGCGCGGTATCCCCTACCTCCTGAGCATAGCCATCCGGTGGAGGGGTTCAATAAAGATGATGAAGAGGAGAGGGAGAGTGTGTCCCTTGGATGGATCCCCTGGTGATGGGGATGGGTTGACCAGGTGTGTTGTTAAGGAGGATGTGAGTGTTGGAGTTGGTATAGATCCCTTTGACTGTGTCTATGGTGTCGTGGGTAAATCCAAGGTTGTGCATAATGCAAAGAAGTTTTTGTGATCTATCATGTTGAAGGCAGAGCTTAAGTCAAAGTAAGCTGCGTACAAGTCTTGTTGGAAGAGGGAGGCATCCTCTATGTTGTGAAGGAGGTTGAGGAGCTGCCTATAGGTGCTCTTGTCTTTCTAAATCCCTCTTGCAGGTGCTGAGAATATGATTGGTTTCTGAGTAGGTGGAAATTGTGTTGGTGATGAGAGAGGTCCAGAGTTTTAGCCACAGAATTGTTTAAGTCCTATGGGTCTATAGTTTCTGGGAAGGTACGGTCAGATTTTTTGTAAAGCATAACTGTGTGAGAAGTTTTCCAGCAGTCTGGGTTTTCTCCCAGGATCCAGGAGATTTGCATAAGTTTGTGAATGACAGTGTGCATTTCGTGGGGAGACACATCAGTAATTCATTGGGTATCCCAATCTGGTCCTGTGGCTTTATTTGTGCCAGTTTTCTGATGCAGCCGGTGTAGGCAGTTGGGATGAGAGGTAGGTGTAGGTGAAGCAGTATGCTGAATAGAGGTGCGGGGGTTTCGAGTTGAAATTTGTCAGTGTGTGTTTCCCAGGGGGAGGGTAGAGTAGGGCAGTGTAGTTGCCATTGGGGGGGCACAGGGGGAGACACGAGTTTGCCCATGTGTTTGGTCAAAAAGTCAAGGAGATCTTTAGTTTTAGTATGAAGGGTTCCAGTTTGCTGGTTAAGAAGGACAGTGGAGAGTGGGCTGGCCGTCTGGTTTGAAGATGTGTCTATGCGTAACCCGCGCCTGTGTATTAAGGCGATGGCGAAACTTCTTGATGGCCTTGGTGCTTCTTTCCTCCTTTGCAGGGCTTGGATAGTGCGTAGCTCCTGGATAGTGTGTTGTATGTCATCAGTGAGTGATTGACGGTTATTGGGTAAGAAAGGGGGTTGTGGAGGAGAAGGAGTTGGACTTGCGTTTGTAGTTTGTAGAGGGCAGTCTGGAGGAAAGGATGGGGAAGAGCGCAGGTTATCATATCCAGATTGGTCCATGGAGTAGGATTGGGTGCGGAGAGTTTTAATGTGTTTCACGTGTTGGTTAAGTTTGTTGTAGGATTTAGCTGTCTTTCTGGGAGGAAGATGCCAGAGATGGTTTGTTAGTGGGGTAAGTCTCTATCATTATACTGAGGCTTGATGCAGGGTGGTCATAAGGTGGTCGGCCATACTGTTGAGGTCTTCTGGAAGTGTAGTCATCAGTTCCTGCCTGATGGATTGAATGTGAGAGGCAGTCCTGTCTTCCCCAAGAAGTTCTGAGCAGTTTGCCAGGCGGATTCTATGTTAGTGTGGAGCTCAGGAATTGGTGGAGGTATTGAGTAGTGATGGCTTGCCTAGTTTTCTCTTGTCTGATTGTTTTAAGAGGGAGGAGGAGCTGAGGGGAGGTGTAGGTGTTGGTTGGAGGTATGGCAGGAGGGGGGAGGAGAGTGGAGGTGAGGCGTTGCTCAAGTGCATGGTGTCTAGGTGTCCCCCATTTGGTGGGTGCTTTCAGTGGTGTGGGTGCCCGGAGGTGAGTTGATGAGCAGGATATCATCAATACGAATGCTGTAGGGGGTGTTGTTGCTGCAAGAAAAGTATGTGTGCGGTCTGGGTTGTGGTTGTGGAGTGATACAGAGTTGAGAAATGTGTTGCTGGTGAGAAATGTCATCTGGATATTTGGTTAGACTGCTTCTGTCAGTGGTGTGGCATGTGGCATTCCAGTCCCCAGCTAGGATGTAGTGGTGGGTAGGATTTTTCTCAGTAATGTGTGGATGTAGGAGTAGATGTTCTCTCTTTTGGGGGCATTGTTACAGGGGCATGTAGACGCCCAGGACATGGGTTATGTTGTTTATGGTTTGGTGAGTCATGTGTCCAGAGAGTTCGACTGGAGTTTCATGATTGACTGGGTGAGCAGTGACTGTTTTCCTGATTAGGGTAATGACCATGCTGAGGGGGTGACTATTTTGTCAGGGCTGGTAGCTTGGAGAGTAGTTTTGCTGTTGTGGTGAAGTGATAATCATGCATGTCTGATTTAATCATGTTTAGAATGGATTTTCTGTGTGAGAGTAGTTTGGTTTCAGTGAGAATTATTATATCATTATCCCTGGATCTAATGTGATCATAGAATGACTTCCCAGGAGGATCCAATTCCCCTGCAGTTGATAGTGGTGATGTTAGTGTCATTAAGAATGTGTTCCTGCTGTTGGACAGGGTGGTCTGAGGTTTGTTCAGAGTATTTAGGCTTACTACGTTTCACCGGTGAGGTGGGCTTGGTAGTGCTGATGGACTGCTGCTTCTTGGACGGGGGGGAGCTCCAGGGATCCGGGTCTGTCTGAGCTTGTTGTATTCAGGGATGGTAGGCCTGCTGGGGTGGGGAGCCTTGCTGCCTGTATTGGGGGGGAAAGGTCACTTCGTGACCGTTTTTAGTGGTGGTAGTTTTCTTGGATTTTTAGATTTTTTGGTAGAGGTGTAGGGTTTCTTACGTTTTGCGTGGGATTCATCCTCAGATACTAGATAGATAATGTCATCATCTTCGTCTGTGGGTGTTTCAGTGTTATTTGAGTGGTAGGGATTGTTTGATCTGGTGGTGAAGGTGGTGGATTGGTGTAGTGTTGATCTGTGAGAGTCTTCTAGGATGGTACCATTGGTAGTAGGGTGGGGATTGGTTGGATCAAAATAGAGATCAGGTTGAAATGGATGGCCATGGAAGGAGGGTGTAGCCTGGCTAAGAGTGTAGATGCGCCCCTGGAGCTGGTGCCAGTCTTGGGGGTTAGGATGGTGGGTCCAGAGATTTCAGAGTCAAGGTTGTACCATTTATTGTTGTAGTATTTGATAGTGATTGCATGACCATAGCCATTGGACCAGTAGTGCAGTATGAATTTGGTGCTATTGATGGAATTCTGCTAAGGATTTGTTGTTTGGTGCTACCAAGTTGGATGCCTGTTTCATAGTTTTCTTCAGTGTTAGGAGATGAGGTGTGTAGTGGTGTGTATGGGTGTTCCTGTGGCTGACCAGGTATCCAGTGCCAGTCTGCTTGGTGAAGGTGTAGTAGTCAATCAGGGCATTATTATAGTTTCCAGAGGGGTTGAGAAAAATATGATCCCATAACCTTCCAGTGATTATCAGTGGCTCTAGTGACTTGAGTGTGGAGTTTGTTAGCAAAGTCTAGGACTAGATTGATATCCATGGCTTTGTATCCAAGGTAGGCATTGATGGAGTGAATTTGGCAGTGAGAAGCTGTTTGGGCTTCCCAGTATGGGGCAGACTCAGACTTACTTTGTAGGCGTCTGCTTCCTCTGGGTCTACCTCCTCTGAGTGTGGGGGTGTAGGAGGAGTGGAGAGGGGGCAGCTGTAGGGGTACTTACTGCTGTGAGCATCCTCCTGAGTATCTGAGCTGTCTATGGGTAGAGTGAGAGCAGGAGAGATAGGGGAGGAAGAGTGCAGGCAAGGTTTAATCTGTTACAGGTTGTAATCTCAGCACAGGAGTGGCAGGCTGTGCCTTTGGTCTGGCAGGGGTTCACATTATAAGGAGATAGTGTCCAGAGGGCTCATATCCATGTCTATTTTTTCTATTTTTGTTGCTCTTGCTATGGATGTTTCCACTGGGACAGTGGGTAGTGCTGATAAGAGAGAAGAGCAGGAGGAGCAGTGCTGTTATCCAGAGGTCCAGGGGGTTTGCTACTTCCTGTGTCCCTTGAAGGTGTTGGCTTTGGGGTAAGCCTTGTTGGCTGTGGTGCTGGCAACCTGTGGAGTGGTGAGTGTTTTGATGTTGTTGGTTTTTGGTGGCAGGATGCAGGTGTAGAAGGTACTATAGGGTTTGGTTTGATTGGGGTTTACCTTGAGAGCAGCTGTTTGGAGGAAGCTGCTCCAGTCATTTCCCAGTTCAGGGTCGTCGTGGTCTTCTTTGTTAATCAAGGCGAGCTGGAGGATGACCTCGAGCTTCACAAGCCAGTTGGGTTTGTCTTCTGCTTCGATGTTCCTCCAGTCGGAGTGCATGTAAGCTTCAGAGCTCGGCGAACCTCCTCGATGTCGTGGAAGTCGAGGGTGGTCAGGGAGGGGGATAAGTCACTGGGACAGAGAAGCTGAGGGAGGTGATGGTGAGGTGAGTTTCCTGGGGGGTCCTGCGACTTCCGCATCATCTGCGGCGTTGGTCTTCTGCCCCTTGGCCTTCTTGGTGGGAGGGGCATGTCATGGCCAGGGGCATCAGGGTTGGAGAAGGGTGGGAGGGTCAGTGACATCTGTGCCCTGTGCTTCTGTCATATGCTCATCTCCCCCTTCAGCTAGGGGGTCTGGAGATGCCCCTGGGCTGGTGGGTGTGCAGGGTTGGTTGTTCTGCCAGGGGATAGTGGGGAATGGGTACAAGTGTTGTGGCAGTAGTGCAGTGGGTTGCTCTGAGAGGACACTTCCACTGGGAGTATGGGTGGGGATCCTGGTCTGCTGACAAACATCAATGATCTGCCAGGCAGGGTTTCTGGTGGACCTGCCCAGGGAGGTAAGTCTAGTGATGGTGTTGGCTCTAGAGATGGTGCCCTTGGGATAGAGGCTCTCACTGTCTTCAATATTGACTACGATTTTTCAGGGGATGAGGTGGTTGGTGTTTACTAGAGGGGTGAGAGTGGGTACCCCTGTCTCAAGGTTTCTGCTTTTGGCTAGGACTGCAAAGTTGCAGAGGTGTTTGATAGTCAGGAGGGGGAGTTTGTGCAGGTGAGTGGCATGAATGTGGACTGTTACTTTCCACTCTACGGGTGTAGTAGGGTGCTGCAGACTTGGTCGACATGCTTCTCACTGATGTCGCCAGCCAGTATGCCAGGGGGCATCTGGCGGAATGCTGCGTTGACATGCCTAGCAACTGAGTCAGGGGTGGTGCAAGCCAAGGCATTGTCAGGGAAGAAGCCGGGTCTGGGCCTGTTGGTAAGCCTCATGCTGGTGGTGTTGCCAACAATGCCTCCCAGCACCACCTTGATAATCTTGGCATCTTGGGGAATGCCGTGGATGGGGTAAGTCACAACTGTTTGTCGCTCAGCTCGGCCGCGAAGGGGTCGATGTTATGGAAGACTGATTCGTCGTTGGGTGACTGAGGGTGGATGGTTGCGTTAATTTCCTCGTGGGTCTCATAGACTCGGATGGCCGCTGTAGGTGAGTATCCAGGAAGACGTGGCGTTGCGCGGGTGAATCCTCGGGGGGGGTAGAGGACGTCCCCTCTGGATTCGAGCACAGGCTTGGTGCCACTGAGACCTGTCGAGGAGATATTGTTATTTGCGAGGTTCGGATAGCTGCCGTCAGGCTTATGCTTTCCATTTTGGGGGCTGCCGTTCAGGCTTTTGCCCCCCATTGAATCTGCAGGATTCAATAGGACTCTCACCTTCGCCACGATGGACGGTATTATCCCAGTAAGGGTGGATTTGGGGGAGATGTTGGTTTGGATGGAATGTGTTGTTGCGGAGCAGGGAGACGCAGCAATGGTCGAAGGGAGGTTGAGGGTCGGTGCGTGAGTACATGTCGTTACTGGGAGGCACGACTCGTAGTTCTCACCTGTGAGGAGCTTAGATTGGAAGGGGCCATATCGGAGCATTGTATCGTTGGAGGGTTGTGGGGCTTGAGAGTTGCAAGTGTTGTGTGTTGGAAGGCTGTGCTTGTTAGGAGGATAAGAAGGACGACGATGTGGATCGTCGCGTTGGAGATGGTATCTTTTCCATAGTAGGGTTTGGTGGTGATTTTTGATTGTTTGATGCTGGAAGTGGAGATGATATTTTTTTTTGATGGTGGTCAGGATTCGTCGGAGGGTCGGTGACGATCATCGTGGGATTTGGTATGCAGGTGCCCCATCCTGGAATATCTGTATAGCAGGTGTTCCAGGATCGCTTCGCGACAGCGTGTCCGCTCGAAACGTGTGTTGTTCTTCTTGTTTGGTGTAGATTTGGTAATCCGCCCGGTACGGGGATTTGGTGGTAGAATTTGGTTGGGTGATGCTGGCAGAGGCGTTGGGCGCTTTGATATTCCCTACCTTTTTCCATGGGTTTTGCTGCGCTCTGGTGCTTCCAGAGCGCTGCTTCCCTGGATTCGAACTGCTCGCTCGCCGACAGTTGAGATGGATCACTTTGGAGGAGGTGGAGGTGGGGAGCGGTGGATCTGAGATGGGGGCACATTGCTCTTTCCCTCGCGGGTGTGATCGTTACAAAGCCTAGCGTCGCGGCATTCCGAATCCAGTTTCCGCTAATGCGGAGGGGAAGTAGCGCCTACGAAATCTGCTCTCGATGTTTGTCGGTTGTTTAAGGAGAAATTATACAACGGAGATATGGAATAGAATATAACTGAGGGGGAAACTAAGGAGGCAACTAAGGGTGGAAACTGAACTTGGGGAAGCAAACTAAGGGAGAAACTGCAAAAACAAGCCCAAAGCAGGGAGGCAACCAGAAAAGAAGAAAGACAACTGGAAGCAAAGCGAAAACCAAAAAGACTGGTCTGGGCATGTACAACAGGAATGAAGACAGAGACAGTATCAAGATCTAGATCTCGATCTGGATCTTAGCGCAGATCTGGACCTTGATCTTGGTCCAGATCTAGCCTCAGATCTGGAACGTTGTCGTGTGCTGTGTCCAAATCTGGAACCTGATCTTGATCTGGGGCAGGGTCTTGATCTTGGGCTTGGGCTGGATCTAGGTCAGGGTCAAGATCGGGGCCTAGAGCTGGGGCTTGGGCTGGACCTAGGTCAGGGTCTAGATCAGGGTCTAGAGCTCGGGAATGGGCTGGGTCTGGGTCAGGTCTAGAGCAAGGTCTAGATCCGGGGAATGGCTGGATCTGGGTCAGGGTCTAGATCAGGGTCTAGAACTAGAGCTTGGGCTGGTCTGGATTGGGTCGGAGATTGTAGGGAGCGCTGGGGCCATGGGGATTGTCATTTCCATGGTGCGGGTATCAGGCTCCTGGTCACCGGGAGTGACCCCAATCATGGTGCGAAACAACGGGGGGGTGGCCCATAAGCTTGCAAAGAAAGCCACTGTGAGAGAGCAATCTAGGCCACTTTTTTTTTTTTTTTTTTACAAAGGGGGAACCAGGAAAAGGCGCAACTGATAAAACCTAGCCCTTTGTGACCAAGGAGAAAAGACCAAAGAAAAAGACAAGAACGGCTAAGGGACAGCTAAGGGACGGACACCACCTGGGCGACGTAAGGACAAAGGAGGACGGAACAGAAGACAAACAAACCAGAGAGGCAAGGAAGTAGCCAAAAAAACAGGAAGCCCAAGAGAAGGGCTAGGACTACTAAGAAAAAAAAAACCTAAGAAGGGGGGGCCATAACATTGCAACCCTCTAACAGTCACCGGATCAGAAGACTGAAAGAGGAGATGCAAACTAAGGAGGACGAAAAGGAAAAACTATGCGAGAAACTAAGAGAAAAAAGGGGGTGAGGGGGGGGGGGGGGGGACCTAAGGAGGCAACTGAGGGGGAAACTAAGGAGGCAACTAAGGGTGGAAACTGAACTTGGGGAAGCAAACTAAGGGAGAAACTGCAAAAACAAGCCAAAAGCAGGGAGGCAACCAGAAAAGAAGAAAGACAACTGGAAGCAAAGCGAAAACCAAAAAGACTGGTCTGGGCATGTACAACAGGAATGAAGACAGAGACAGTATCAAGATCTAGATCTCGATCTGGATCTTAGCGCAGATCTGGACTTTGATCTTGGTCCAGATCTAGCCCCAGATCTGGAACGTTGTCGTGTGCTGTGTCCAAATCTGGAACCTGATCCTGATCTGGGGCAGGGTCTTGATCTTGGGCTTGGGCTGGATGTAGGTCAGGGTCAAGATCGGGGCCTAGAGCTGGGGCTTGGGCTGGACCTAGGTCAGGGTCTAGATCAGGGTCTAGAGCTCGGGAATGGGCTGGGTCTGGGTCAGGGTCTAGAGCAAGGTCTAGATCCGGGGAATGGGCTGGATCTGGGTCAGGGTCTAGATCAGGGTCTAGAACTAGAGCTTGGGCTGGGAGTGGGATTGGGTCTGGGATTGTAGGGAGCGCTGGGGCCATGGGGATTGTCATTTCCATGGTGCGGGTATCAGGCTCCTGGTCACCGGGAGTGACCCCAATCATGGTGCGAAAGATCGGGGGGGTGGCCCATAAGCTTGCAAAGAAAGCCACTGTGAGAGAGCAATCTAGGCCACTTTTTTTTTTTTTTTTTTACAAAGGGGGGAACCAGGAAAAGGCGCAACTGATAAAACCTAGCCCTTTGTGACCAAGGAGAAAAGACCAAAGAAAAAGACAAGAACGGCGAAGGGACAGCTAAGGACGGACACCACCTGGGCGACGTAAGGGACAAAGGAGGACGGGAACAGATGACAAACAAACCAGAGAGGCAAGGAAGAAGCCAAAAACAGGAATCCCAAGAGAAGGGCTAGGACTACTAAGTAAAAAAAGACCTAAGAAGGGGGGGGCCATAACATTGCAACCTCTAACAGTCACCGGATCAGAAAGACTGAAAGAGGAGATGCAAACTAAGGAGGACGAAAAGGAAAACTATGCGAGAAACTAAGAGAAAAAAGGGGGGAGGGGGGGGGGGGGGGGGGGGGGGGGACCTAAGGAGGCAACTGAGGGGGAAACTAAGGAGGCAACTAAGGGTGGAAACTGAACTTGGGAAGCAAACTAAGGGAGAAACTGCAAAAACAAGCCAAAAGCAGGGAGGCAACCAGAAAAGAAGAAAGACAACTGGAAGCAAAGCGAAACCCTAAAAGACTGGTCTGGGCATGTACAACAGGAATGAAGACAGAGACAGTATCAAGATCTAGATCTTGATCTGGATCTTAGCGCAGATCTGGACCTTGATCTTGGTCCAGATCTAGCCCCAGATCTGGAACGTTGTCGTGTGCTGTGTCCAAATCTGGAACCTGATCCTGATCTGGGGCAGGGTCTTGATCTTGGGCTTGGGCTGGATCTAGGTCAGGGTCAAGATCGGGGCTAGAGCTGGGGCTTGGGCTGGACCTAGGTCAGGGTCTAGATCAGGGTCTAGAGCTCGGGAATGGGCTGGTCTGGGTCAGGGTCTAGAGCAAGGTCTAGATCCGGAATGGGCTGGATCTGGGTCAGGGTCTAGATCAGGGTCTAGAACTAGGCTTGGGCTGGGTCTGGGATTGGGTCTGGGATTGTAGGGAGCGCTGGGCCATGGGATTGTCATTTCCATGGTGCGGGTATCAGGCTCCTGGTCACCGGGAGTGACCCCAATCATGGTGCAAAAGATCGGGGGGGTGGCCCATAAGCTTGCAAAGGAAGCCACTGTGAGAGAGCAATCTAGGCCCACGCCACCAATCTTGACAGAAGGCGTTATTATCAAGGACTTGTCGAAGATCCGTCTGGGTGCGCATCCAGTCCCTGGCGATGGCTTGGTGAAGGTGGCCAAGGGCAAGGCAGATAGCCTTGTGGTGAAGGGGCTCAGAATGGTCCAGTCTGTCAGCCCGGGACGAACGGACCTGCCATATCGCGCCCAAGGTGGTTATACGCAGGAAGGACCACAACCTTAGGGTAGAGGGAGGAGGGGTGTCCCGGGCCAAAGGGTGATGTCGTCACCAAGGAGGAAGAAGGGGCAACGAGGAAGGCGCTGCCCACCGATGAGGGTCTCCCAAGTGGAAAGGAGCCAGTCTATTTTTTTTTTTTTTTTTACATAGGAGGAACCAGGAAAGGAACATCTGATAAAACCTAGCCCTATGTGACCAAAGAAGAAAAACCAAAGAAGAAGACTAGAAGACATGGACCAAAAGTCCGCTAAGACAAAAGATCCAAGACAAAAGACGAAAAGACTAGGGGACAAAAGAACGAGGGACACAAAACTAATACTAAGGAGGACAAAGGACAAAGGGCCTTCGAGCACCACCCCCACCTCCAAGCAACACTGTTCCTCCCCAACCAATAAAACACCACTGTAACCTCCAAGAGCAACACAGAAAAAGAAGGAAAGGCATGCACCCGAAGGTCTTGCTGATCTAAGATTAAAACAGTACAGGGCATCACTCCTGTAACAGGCCAGTGCATCAGGGAATCACTCCTGTAGCAAACCAGCACATACTCTCAGCAGCCTAGTAACATGTCGCTAGGTCACCCATGCAAATCAGCAAGCTCTGCAAAGACGACCGGAGCGCGGCATGCAACAAAAAACAGGACAGGGCCAAAGCTAACACTAACAAGGTATCTAAAGAAGCAAATGACAGGGGCAGAATCAGGGCATTCCAAGAAAGCGTGAGACATGGTGTCAGCAGTGTGCAGCTGCAAGCAGTCAGGGCTGGAGCAGACTATGGAGGGGGGGTCGTCTTGGTTGTCCCGTTGGAAGCGTCCTTGTACATGAGCAAGGAACGCATTGTAGCCCAGGGTGCCATGAAGCAAGTCTCCGGCAAGTGATGGTATAAGACGGTGGAGAGTTCTTGTCAGCGAGGCGTTACCACACCGCGAAAAGCCTGCACGTAGAGGGAGGAGACTTGAGGTTCGTCTTGTCTTTGAGCAGTTCTCTCCGCTGGGCCTGGACGGGAGGGGCGGGGACACGTTGTAAAGTCCACCCAAGCGTTCTGTGGGAGGTCTTCAGGGGAGGGGACTGGAAGTAGTGACAACGAGCGCTCTCTCTGTTGCTGCGGCAATCCATCGGGATTCAAGACCACGGAGGCTCGCAGGTCAGGGTTAGTGCTAGGGTGAGTGTCCAAGTGGAGGGGGGTAGAATGCTCCACAGCCTGGCAACGCAGCGCACGTTCCTCGGTATAACCTGGCACAAAATGGTGGGAACTGGGGCTTTGTTGGCATGATATGTTGGTGAAGAAGGGCCTGCCGTGCCTGGGGCGCACAGAGAGTTCAAGAAGGTTCACCTCAGTATCATCATGGAGGTGGAGACCCCATGTTGTTGGGGTCCAGAGTTGGAGGTCCTCCAAAGACCAACCAGCCATGGTTCCAAAGAGCCTTTTGCCTCTGGTGGGGGGGGAGGCCTGCTGGATCAGCTGCTCCTCAAAGTCTGCCCGTAACCATGCTTCTGGAGGTTTCTTGCGTAGGGTGATGAGGGCAGCTTGGGGGTGTCCTTGGGGGGAAGGGCAGGAAGGGTGAGAGGGGTGTAACCGGGCCAGAGGCCAGACCTCCCAAAGACGGTCCTCTCCAGTTAGGGGATCTGGCCCCTCTGCATGGGGACCAGCAGTTCAAGAATCAATTTTCACAGCCGACTTTTTCCAACTTTCTCAACTCCGATCTTTTTCGGCTTTCGCATCTTTCGCGCAGCTTCTTGAGCTTCGTCAAAAACCACCTTCAATTCGTTGCGGGGCGTGCGGCATGCACTTGGGCGACTTTTCACTCCTCTGGCCAATCTCAACTTCGACAGCCTTTTCTCTCCTCTTCCCTCTATACGTTTCTGTGTTCTTGTGCTCTTCTTGAAGCTCTCAAGGAGACCATCTGGCCTATACGTTAACTTCTTTTTGATCGCAGGGCTCGATTTTTTACGAAAACGCGGTAACACCTTTTCTCTCTAGCTTGTTAGCCCTCTGGCATCTTTCAGCACTTTCAGCACTCCAACTTTCTCAACTCGATATTTTCAGCTCCGCATCTTTTCGCGCAGCTCCTTGAGCTTCGAAACCACCAGTCAATTCGTTGCGGGGCGTGCGGCATGCACCTGGACGACTTTTCACTCCTCTGGCCGAGCCTCAACTTCGACAGCCTTTTTCTCACTCTTCCCTCAATACGTTACAGTGTTCTTGTGCTCTCTTGAAGCTCTCGATAAGCCGCTCAGTGTGCGAATTTGCCTCCTTCTGATACTCTCTGCTTCCCCTTCAGCCCTGCAATAGCAGCAGTGTCTCAGCTCAAGCCTGGTCTGACACTCCAGTTTCCCACCAACTCTTTCAGCCCTTCCTTCTTTGCATGGGGAGTCAATCCTACACCTGGTATACTTCTCCCAGCCCCTTTCAGCTATCATTGCCTCTTCTGTTCTCTCTCTGACAGCCCATGCAGCTTCTCCGCCCTCACTCGCGCGCCCACATGGCTCAGCACATGCTAAAAAAGATCCCAATGGACCACTGATGTGCGAGACATCCCCCAGACTCTACAGCAAGCGCCCATGGATGACCAGCTCCCCAAGTCTCGCACATCCTTCCATGTTCCCAGGCACACTCTTCTTTCTGGGGAGGAGTAGCGATAAGCAGCAGTGCGCTGCCTCTTAATAGCTGCAGCCTGCTTCTCATATTACTCCTTCCGCCAGTACTGAATCACTCACACCCTTCTCCATGGTATGTCTCCGCACATGGGAGCGAATGTCGGGGTCTCCATGCAAGGAAGCTTCATATGGGTGACACTCGGTCTAAGCGCCAGCACTGGGGCCGATCTATTCACAGCGTCTAGACACCTTTTCCAGGCGGCACTATACTCATTCTGGCAACTTCACTGTGGAGTGTGGGGACAAGCGACAGGGGTCCTCAAATACCCTAGTGTCTGCTCACTCCCCCTCTCCGCTCTTCACCGGCGCCTAAATTCTTCAACGTACCCTCCACAGCGAACGCATGGCCTTCTGAGGCCATCCTGCTTAGCGCTCAGGCTTACTATAGACAATTCTGCCTCGCAGTCGCTAGATCCTCCCTTGCTCCCCGCCGTACTTCCGCGGTGGCAAGTCTTATCACGTCCGCATACACTAGTCTTCTGGCCTGAACCGCAACCGCTGCGTATTCATCGTGGATTCATCCACCTCACAGATAGACCCCTTCCTCACCACCGCCTGCCACCCCCACTTTTCTCCCCCTCCCATCTCCTCCTGGTAGAACCCACCTTCAGCACCTTTTTGGATCAAGATCCTCTCTCTTTCCCCCTTCGATCCTCATTACTGCTCGTTCCCACCTCTTCACCACATCCACCTCCACTTCTTTCCTAGGAGCCTTCTGGTCTTTTACTCCCTTTATTCCCCTCTCTCTCTCTTCCCCCTCGCAGCCTTCCATTCCCTTTGTCACAACATGAGAATCCATCGGGCCCCCCGAACCATTTGTACCGCCTCCTCATTCTCATGCATTTCTATCCCTGTCTGCTCCAACTGCATTGGAGGCCGTCCCGTCACAGACTCCTCGAACCAATATCCACCCTCCATTCTCACACACTGGTCACCACACCATCCCTCTTTCGCCTCAACAGTCCCCTACATTGTTCCCTCATGTACGGAGGCACTCTCATGGCCGGTTCCCTCAGTGGTCTCGCCTCCGGTTACAAGTCATTTTCAAGCCTTCTCCTGTCGAGACACAGCAGAACCTGATGGACTTCAGCAGCCCCCGATCGGACGCACGGCCAACACTTGAGCCAGGAACTTCACCCGCACCCCCTTGTTCAGATTGAGCGCACAAAGTTTCATACTCCACTTCAGATCTACAGCAGGTTCATCCACATCACCCAGGTCAGAATATAGATCTAGCCGCAGCTACAGCAACCAGAAGCAGCACACTCTCAAAGCCAACTTCCTTCAAGCATCAGTTCCTTCTCACGCTTCAGTTTACCAGGCATCTCCCATCAAAAGAGCAACAAACCACCATTAGATTCACAACTAACATTCAGTTGCACCTTCCACTCCAAGATCTGTTTCGGTTCGCCAGTACCCAACATCCAGCAGCCTCAGCCTCAGCCTCAGCCTCAGCCTCAGCCTCAGCCATCGCCTCAGCCACAGCCTCAGCGCCTCAGCGTCAGCATCAGCATTCAGTATCAGCTCTAGGCATCAGCTTTCCAGACTCTCTCAGGCCTCGGCATCGCAGCCTCAGCCTTTAGCTCAGTCTCAAGCCTCAGAGATCAGCATCAACAATTAGCATCTGATTAGCTTCTAGCATTAACGCCCCAGCTCCCTCAGCCTCAGCATCAGCATCTAGACCAAGCACAACACTAGCATTAGCATTCACATCATCCACAGTGCTATCACCATCAGCACCCTCAGCAACCTCAGCCACCAGGCATCAGGGATTCAGCATCAGCATCAGCTCAACCTCCCTTCACGCAGCATCAACCTCAGCTCCAGCAACAGCATTCAGCATCAGTAGCTAAAAGCTCAAAAAAACAAAACAAAGAGGAAAATGGGACTCCATTACAAAAACCACAGCTTGCATAGCACAGCACCTGCAGTAGGAGCCTTTGGTTTCAGCACCAACGACGCCAGAACATCGGTCTCAGCTTTAGCACCTGCTGCATTGGCTACAGTATCAGCATCACTTTGCTTTAACACCTGCACTGGCTTACACAGCTTTGCCACCGGTGAGGAATCCGGATCTTCCTACAAGCAGCAGATGTTTTGGACACACCAGTAGCCTAGACTCAAGTGTTAGAAATTACCCACAGCAACAGCTGGTACTCGCACAAATCTCCTACAGCATCCTTTCCCCCTCTCCGCTCCCCTACTACTCTGCACTAGCAGATTCTCCATCTTCCCCTGTCTCCAAGATTCCTTCCCTCTCCATCGCTCCCCCCTTATTCCTCATCCCCCTCTTCCAGCCCCCTTTACTCATCTCAATCCAGGAGTCTCCCTTCTACCCCAGCTCAAGTCCCTCCTATCTCCGCCGCCCCTTCCCCTCGCAGAACCATCGCTACCCAACCCCCGACCTGCTCTGATGCCAGCAGCTGCTGCTGGTGCTGCCGCCATTCCAAGGGCAACCAGACTCCTCCTTTTGCCCATTCCCTGTTCCCCTTCCTTTTCACCTCCCTCCCTCTCCTGTTCCCTCCCTCTCCTCCAGCCCACTGGCAGCCCGACGTCCCTTCCCACAACCCTTCCTTACCCTCTCTCCGCCAATCACCACCACCCTCCAGCCACCAGCGATCTGGAACTCTCTATCAAACACACAGCATGGACCGCTTTGCTGCCTCATTTGTCCAACTCCTTTGGACCGAGCCCCCTTATTGGACACCTTTTGCGCCACTCCTTCACTTTACATGCATCACGACTTGGTTCACTATTTAGGGACACTCCTCGTGTCCCAACGTTGCAGGGGCGATTGCAGCCCAGCCCCCCTTCGATTTGGCATATCCAACCTATTATTGATAGTGGACAGCGGATTGACCAACGAAAGAGTTCTCCGAACCCTTTTTATATCCCTCTCATTCCCCTTCCCCTTCTTCTCTTCCTCCCCCCTCCATTCCCCACGCGAGGACTTGGGCCCCCCCTGCTTCCTCCCTTACTCCTCCCTCCCCTTCATCTATCCCTCGCTTTCTTCTTCAGCCTGGGGCATCCACTCGCGCCCTTGGAGCCATACACCCCCTCAGATCCCACCTCCCCCGTCCCTGCTCCTTCTCCCCTTCTCTTAACTCCTCCTGCCACCCCCCCTTCCCACTTCACGTTGCTGACAACGCACGTTGGTGGCGCTTCAAAGCCCTCCCCCTCTACAGGCAACCTCCCCGCTCAAGCTTTCCCCCCTCAACCGTGCCACCTCCTCTCTTTCAGGCCGTTCACCCCCTTACAGGCGTCCCCTCTCTCAACCAGGCTGTCCACTCTCGCAAGAGAACTCAGACAGTCCCCAGAAGACCAACAGCCCTTGGGGGCAGTCTCATCTTCTAGCAACCTCTCTTCTATGGAAATGTTCCCTAGGTCAACGCAAATCTGCACGCTTAAAATTATCAGCGGGCAAACACAAGCCGGGGATCCACACTAGGGGAGAACACGAATGAATGCACAGGCATTGCCCCCTTCCTAGGAGTACCTTTGTCTGCACCAACGCGCAAGCTTACACCCCTTAACTCTTTGAGCACATTTCTTGCTCGAGAACACGCAGAGTGGATATGGCAGTGCTCACTGAAGTTAAGGTCAACCTCATCACCCGGAGGACCTTTTTCAAACAACCTCCCAGCGGCTAGGGGGCAATCTGGCAGGCGCAAGATTTGTTCTTTTGCCCCTGGTACGGGGCACGCTGAAGGCATCATCCTGATATAAGCCCTCCATTGCCCCATCACAGATCGCCGTCCTAAGACCTATCCTAGGTCCAATAGGCCGCATTTCCTAGGAGCATCGATGCTTCATAGGACTCCGTCATCACCATTTTGTGCGTCTATTTGGCTCCGCCCAAGCTGCTGACAGAGAAGACTTTCTTTTTCAACTGCAGTGCGGTCCCAACCTTCCCAAGCTGACAGACGCCTCTTCTCGTTGTTTTTGGTGGATTTTTTTTTTTTCCATACTGCATTCTTGACACCCCTCGATGCGGTCTACCCTCCTCCAGGACTCCAATTGACCCCATGAGTGCACGCAGGGGGACCTCCCCTTGCAGACATCATGAATACTACAGCCTACAAGACATCTGGAGGAAAACATTGCATCCGGACTGCCAAAGACTTCACACATTCGGACAGTTCATCCCACCTCATCGGGCGGTAGGCTTTGACCGTTGGCGGCTTCAGACTCCCTCCAGCCCTCTTCACAGCCATTCCTCATTCTCCCTACCTCTGCTTTATCTCTGACCACCGCCCTGTGTCTATACCTCCTCCTTCCTAGGCCACGCTCCACCCAAGGGACCAAGGGCTGCAAGGGTTCCCCCTCCTCCTCCTCAACATTCCAAAAGCTTGTGATGGGCTCAAGAACATCAACTCGTTCCACACTCCCTCAATAACCTAAACCCTTACCCGATTCAGACATCCGTCACAAAATAGGAACAACATGAAGGAAGTTATTCACACCAGGCAGTTGGGCCATTTACAAGAAGCCATCGCCGTGCCCGCCGCGTGCCGCCGACAGATTTCTCACAGGTGCATTTCTTCCCCCAGATGCAATTTCTTATCCTGGCACGCCTCAACATAGCCAAGGCTAAGCATTAGCTAAGCAACACATCGCTTTGCAACCAACTCCTTGCTCCAATGCTTCAAAGCTCTACCTATCCTGAGCATCACTTTGTGGGATTCATCTTCCTTCTACTTCCACCACCTTTCCCGTTCCCCTCACCCCTCCAGTCCACATTCAAAGCCTTATCCCAGCCTCCAGGCACCCCAGCATCACCCCCTTTCTGTTGGACTGACCTCTCTTCAATTGTTGGAGTCAACATAGGACTGGTAGTATTGCTCGGGACTTTTATAGTGCTGATTCCTCCTTTGGAGTATATCGTCCAAACCCTCACATCAACCAGCCCTAACTAAGATCTGGCTCACGATCCATCCTCGTTCCCTCCCCTTATGCAGCCCTTGCAGAAGGTCGTCAATGAGCTGATGGCTAATCACATCAGAGGAGATGGGACTTGCCATCCGCATCCTCTCTC
>JAJSRW010001353.1:0-15649 GCA_022414725.1 Microglena sp. YARC | reverse complement strand
AAGAGAGAGATGAGGGGCGGGCTGTGCTTTGAATCTACATCAGCTTGCGAAGCTAGATTTCAGCTCTTCGCCGAGAACACCGGACGCGCAAAGGCAAAGCTAACTAACCTTAGCTCTTCTTCTCGGTACGGTGGCCGCGTGTGGCGGTGGCAACAGACACCATCACCCAATCATATAGGGTGCGTGGGGCTGGGTTACAGATGGGCTACACATGTCTCACCTCACCCCTCTCATAAACACTGTCACGATGTTTCCCCACTTCAAATGCTGACCGCATCTGCCCCCCCCCCCCCCCCGCACAAACTACCACACCTAATCCCCTCTCCATGCATCACCCCACCCGCCCACCCCACCACACACACTCAAAGAGTCCACTCTGCCCAACTCGCACCAGCATTCAATTTGCTACCCTTACCGCAAGAACACTATTCCCTGCTTCTCCATTAATCTGATTTCTATCGGCACTTTGCAGATGGGTTTAAAGAAGCATTATGTGTTTCAGCTGAGTTGAATCGCGCAGACGTTTGGACGTTTCGTCAGACGACGCGGAAATGCGAAGATTTTTGGAAGTTGGCAAACGAACGTCTGCCAGTTCAGACTGCAGCTTGAAACATCGGAATTGCGCGAGAGCAAGCTGCTTACTGTAGCTTCCTTTCGTGCATAGATACCTGGTTTTTGGGCGTGCAAGCTGTTTCCGAAAGGGGCCTTCGTTGCAACTCTGTCCGCCTCGATACCAGCTCAGGCAAAATACCTTATGTTTGCAGGGTTGCAGGGGGTGGTGTGGGGTGGGGGGGAAGATTTGAAGAGGTATGTCACGGCGTGCAATAGGAGCACGCAGCAAGAAGGAAGTCGGAAGAACGTACAGGGTTAGCAGGGGCCTTAGATGTGCAGAGATACGCATGAGCGTGCGAGTGTCTTAGTCGAGCAAGAGAATTATATAAGCTGCAGAAGGCTGGAGATGGAAGTCAAGCCTGCTCAATACGAATCAGGCGATGTGAAGCGAATAGGCGATGTGAAAGATAAATGAGATGAGACGTAATTGCTGAGATGTAAGATCAGTGCGCATCGCCGAGCAAGTGAAAGTTAAGGGCCAGCCCGAATCATGACCGAAGTGAAAGTTCTGGGGAGCATGAGCCGCAGGTAGCTCCGTTGCAGAAGGCATAACTGAAAACTTTATTGCCGATTCTCTGTCGAGGTCGCAAATGACCTCCGAGGAGAGGATCTCCCTCGCTCATTTCATTGCACATTCTTGCAGTCACAGTATGGGAGGCATGTTGTTGGACATGAAATGAGCGCGGCATAGCTTAGCGCAATCTGCTGTTTTCGGTCATTGAAAATTTTGCTGGAATTAGACTTGGGTGTACATGAAGTCGGTTGCAAGTCGTTAGCACTTGCGGCGCCCTGGCAGCGTGGGTACGCGATGATGACACCGGCACCAGCAGACACTACCACGACAGAGATGATTTCTTTATATATATATAGATTGTTATGTTGATGTATGTTATGTATGTATCGTATGTATGTATGTATGTATGTATGTATGTTACAGTCCAGGGGTGGCCAATAGGCTAAAGGGACTTTTGCCCAATCGTGGTAGGAGGGCTAAAAAGGAAAAGCATTGATGAACTGAGACGTATAGACAATTTGGCTGTCAACCTTTCATTTTTCTTGATTTTTAAGGTATTACAATGATGTTGATGATGATGAATGATGATATGATGATGATGAATGATGATGATGATGATGATGATGAATTTTTTTGTGCGACTATGGTTCAATAAGGACCCGCGGCTCTGATTGACCTACGCAACACCCTATATCATGCCCTGCATGTGGTAGAGCTCGATGCAACAGTAGGTGGGGGTTAACTCTTACGGGTGGCTTTTAGTGTTCACGGGCTGTCAACGCATGGCAGCACTGTCAGGTAAAGTAGCAGTCATTGTACCGCTGTACAGACAGGGCTCCTTATTCAACGTCACCAGGCCTATCATTACTTTGCCCCCAACATTTACAAGACACACTACAGAGCCTGGTCTCAGGCCTAGAAGGCTGCAGTAGTGAAGGGGTGGAAGTTGGAGATTTCTAGCCTACAGGGAATCTCAAATAAAAACACTGCATGGCACGCCCCCCGCCCCCCCATGTATCCCCCACACACCCACCCACACATCCCTGTATCACGTCTACGCCCTACACCTACGACATCACACCCCAAACACATCACCCCACCACCACCCCCCACCCAAATCACCCACACCCCACCCACCCATCACGACTAGAGGGCTGCTCAGCTGCAGGTGCTGGAAGTTAAGGTCCTGCAAATGCGCATATCTCCTTTCTATCACTTGTCCTCCCTTCGCTCATCACCTGCATGAAGGTTGAATTCCTTATTTATATCGGTAGAGTTTTGGTCTAGTTTTGTTTAATTACATGAAGGGGCACATGCCTTGCCTAACTATCTCTATCTATTCTTTGTCTCCCTGGCTCATCACCTGCTTACAGATTTTGATAACTTCTTGATGGAGCAATGGGTTAGTTTGTTAATTACGTGAAAGGGCACATGCCTCTGCCTCTATTCTTTCAAATCTTTTCCTCTCTTCGGCTCATCACCTTGCTAAGATTGATAACATTCTTGATTGGTCAAAATGGGTTAGTTTGGTTTAATTACGTGGAAGAGCATATCTCTCATCTCTATTTTTCCACTCTTTGTCTCCTTCACTCATCACTGCTTACCGATTGATAACATCTTGATTGGTACACAAATGGGTTGTTTGGTCTTAATGAGGAAGGACATTCTGATCTCTATTTTTCCACTCTTTTTCTCCTTCAGCTCATAAAACCGCTATGCAAGTTGATTGGCAGAAGTGGTTGACAACATGTGCTGATTTTGTCAATTTAATCAGGGGCATCAAGAAGTATTTTTTTATGACACACACGTATGAAGTTTGTTTTTTGCCTACCCCCCAATCCCATTGGCTAAAAGGCAATATATTCTTCACTCAATAATAATTATGTATTGAAAGTTAGGTGCATACTAACCTCACGTTGAGCTCTATAGTTAGTCATCTTAATAACTCGGTTTGGCTATGTATAAGTGTATTAAGCGACCCTGCCCACCACACTAGCACAACTCCCACCCCAACTACACCCCCTCAACACGAAAGTAACTTCGGTAATAAAAGGTAGGGCTGCAACTCAGCTGCAACTAGTGAAGTTCATCTCATTTTACAATTTTTACAAGTGGGTAGTTTCAATGAAGGATAACATCAGTCAGAGGCCGGTCATAGAGTCTGATGAGATACAAAGTGTGAGGCCAAAGGGTTTAGCAGTGAACACCTCATCGGACCGGCACCGCATGAAGTTACATAGTTGTCTAGCCGATCCAGTTGAAGTTCGCTACATTTTGGCCTTATGGCTAGGCTTGATTTGGCCCTATCTGGTTGGGGCTTTGGTAAAGCAGTTTGGTTTTGTCCCTATCATTTCAACTATGTGATGCAAGTTTGGTGGAACAAGACAGTAGCTTAAATGAATTGAGAGGGGGAAAATGCAGACTTGACACCTCGCTGCCATGCACTGCTTGCTGGCCTGGTGAACTTAGGCTTGCTGTTGCTGGGAGGGCACTGGACTCACGGATTGCAGATGTTGGCAAGTTGTCGTCAAGGGGCTCGGGTGGCGGAAGGCGCCTCAGCTCGAGCTTGTGGGCGATTTGGCCTGGGCTGTCTTAGCCTCCGGGCGTCAGCCGGCCCTCGGCTCAGCTGGCTTGGACTTGACTTTCTTTTTCATACCGTTGCCTGTAGCAATGCGCCGGATTCTGCTGATAAGCTTCCAACTGCTAAGTTATGAACTCGGTCGCTCTGGTAGTGAAGTTCTGGTGGCGTCCGCTGGATGTACCTTCCGTACATCACTTAATTACCCTGGGTATAATCGAAGCAACGACTTTTAAAGATTCGTAACGTTCATCGAGGCGTTTTCGATGGTGTGCTGCACGTTCGATTCTGGCCACAGACGAGAATTGTGAAGAAATTTTGAGATCGGCCTCGACCCCCCCCCCCCCCCTTTGGGACCCCCCATAATCTCAGCCCCCTGACATTTTTTTCACTTTTTCAACGGTTTCGGGGTTCGACAAATCGAAGACGCTTACAGCGTGCGCCTCACATACGTTTTGATGGCCCCGAGATTTAAAATTAATTTTTTTTTTTTGACAATTTTAATATAATTTAATACTATTTTTTTTTTTTTGAATTCTGCAGAAGGTTGATTATTGATAGCGAGGTTGGTTTAGTTGTTTTAGTTAATGGCAATGCGCATATCTCATCCATTTCTCGTCACCTTGTCTCCTTTTCGCTTTATCCCATGATGCAGGTTGATTGTAGAAGGTGGAGGTGGCTTGTATGTATGTATGTATGTATGTATGTATGTATGTATATATGTATGTATGTATGTATGCATGTGTGTATGTATGTATGTATGTATGTATGTATGTATGTATGTATGTGTGTATGTATGTATGTATGTATGTATGTATGTATGTATGTATGTATGTTATGTATGTATATAATGTATGTATGTATGCTAGTTACGGTAGGGGTAGGCCAAATAGGCAAAAGGGACTTGCCCAACCGTAATAGGAAAGCACTGATGAACTGACCCTCAATCAATCGTTCACAGACGGGGGCCTGAGTTCGTGCTACATGTGATATTTAATTCTGCAATATAATTAAATCATCATCTCAGCTGGGATGATAATTTAATTATGCGCATTGTTTTATAAATTGCATTAAGTATTTCCATCCTTTAAAGGAATCAGGATTCATGATCAGCTTCATACTGGAGTTTGTATCCACCAATGTTCATTTTCTCAAAAATATGATTTCTATCCTCAGCGTATAACGGACGTTCTAATATGAAATGCATTTCATCTTCGACTTCTCTTCTACCGTCAACCATCATATCACAGCACCTGAAAATTCTACCAGAACGAAAGGTACTCCTTTCTGATTCGACATTTAAGTTGTGAGCTCGAAATTCGATTAACTAGTAGTTTTTCTTTTTTCTTTTCACGAGCTGCAGGTCAGGGTACTACTTCTTGCCAAATTGGTCAGCGCTTAAAGCGCACAATCGTCAAATTGGTCAGCGCTTTCTAGTGCAAAAAGCGCAAAAACTGCGCGCTGCACCCACAGGGGGTTGAAAAACTGTGCGGAACGCACAGAGGGGCTCAAAAAGCGTGCGCGAAATCGCGCTGCCGCCCGCGCGCTTTGGGTTTAGTACCCTGCTGCAGGTGCTGGAAGTTAATATCCAAGAGCGCTCCCCATTCTTGGGTCGGTACATACGTCCCCCCTTGACAACCTTGCATTTTTCGTTCAACAAAAAAGCACAGACTCATCACCTCCATTGCGACTGGCATGCTAAGAATTTATTGAAGAAGGTGGCATTGACACGAGGTGGTGATTTTTGTACCAATTTAATTTAATTTTGTTTTTTAAATTTGCACATGGGCAGCGGAAACAAATTCCTGGTGTCATGAACATGATGCCCATCCAGGGGATGTTTTTCAATCTGAAAGTGGTTTTTTTTATAGAGCTGAATGGTTTTTAGGCATCCTCCAGGGACAGTGTTTTATAGCTTTCATAGCTTTTAGGGCCATTTAGGGGAAACAAATATGTTTTGTTTATCATTTTATAGGCGGCAAATTGGGGCCAACGGGGTCAAAATAGCGAATGCTATAAATATATAGCGAAACAAATTCCTGGTGTCATGACATGATGCCGTCCAGGGGATGTTTTTCAAATCTGAAAGTGGTTTTTTACAGCTGAATGGTTATAGGCCTCCTCCAGGGACAGCGTTTTATAGCTTTCATAGCTTTTTAGGGCATTTAGTGGAAAAAATAAAAGGTTTGTTTTATTTATTCATCCTAGCGGCAATTGGGGCCAAAACAGGGTCAAAGTAGCGAAATGCTATATATATATAGCGGAACAGATCCCTGGTGAACGATGCGTCCAGGGGATGTTTTTCAAATGTTTTTCAAAAAAAAGGTTTGTTTATCATTTATAGCGGCAATTGGGGTCAAAACGGGGTCAAAATGGCAAATGGCTTTTTATGATAGCGGACCAAACTCTGGTGTCATGACATGATGCCGTCCAGGGGATGGTTTTCAAATCTGAAAGTGGTTTTTTATAGCTGAATGGTTTGAGGCATCCTCCAGGGAAAGTGTTTTATAGCTTTTATAGCTTTTAGGGCCATTTAGGGGAAACAAACATGGTTTGTTTATCCTTTTATAGCGGCAATCGGGGCCAAAACGGGGTCAGTGTAGCGAATGCTTTATATAGCGGAACCAATCCCAGGTGTCATGACAAGATGCCGTCCAGTTTGTTTTCAAATCTGAAAGTATTTTTTTCTAGCTTAATGATTTCAGGCCTCCTCTACACAGCTTTTTTACAGCTTTTTTTAATGGTTTCAGGCCTCCTCTATACCTCGTTATTACAGCTTTTACTAAATAGCTTTTCACAGCTTTTTAGGGTCCTTTAGGGCCCGTAATTTGGTGAGGTAGCGTCAATTTGGGCCAAAACGGGGACAAAAGTAGCGATCGCTATATATGGCAAGGAACAAATTCCCTAATGCCGTCCCCAGCAGCGCTCCTTATTCATAGCTTTTTTTAGCTACCAGCGGTAGCTTCTAGGCAGCTCCCCTAGATTTCTACACAGCCAAACATAAGAAAGAAAAAAAACATAACAACGAAGAGCACCTGGAAACGGACAAAATAATCTTTCCAATCATGTTGACATATTGGGGCTTTTTGGCTTTTGGGCTTAGTCCAAGGGCTGAAGCAGGGAGCTGCATAGAAGCTGATGCACATGGCTGACAATAAAAGCTATGTACTTATTTTTGTATACATGCGCACCCCTTTGGCAACCTCGTCACTTTTTATTCCAAACAAACACGTGCCAGCTATAGGAATTATAGGAGACCATGGTGGGATGGTAACCTAGATGATTTAACCAAACAGCTGATCACCTCAATTCCCCATTCTTGGGCACGCGCGTACCCCCCTTAAGCGAACTCGTCGCTTTTTATCCCAAACAAATCCGTGCCAGCTATAGCAATTCTAGGCGACCATGGTGGGCAAAGGTAATGATAACGCCTGGTGGGGCGTGGTATTAAGGGAGCCCCGTCTTACAGTGGTAGAGAGCGGGCTGCTACTTAACCTGGACTAAGCTGGCGGTTGGCGGTTGGCGACCACTGACACTACTTAACCTGGACAAAGCTGGCGGTTGGCGGTTGGCGGTTGGCAGCGACCGCTGACACTAAAGCGCACCCGTAGGGATTCGAACCCAGCACCTTCATCATTTCAACGACCATGGTGGGATGGTAACCTAGATGGTTGAACCACACATTTTTTCTGTTGTTGCAAGTTTGTGTAGCTGCTTGGACTACTCAAGCCTGATTGCACTGTATAGCAATTCTAGGCTACCAAAGTGGGACGGTAACCTGTACATGGTTGACCCAAACGGCATTGTTTTTTATTTCAGATTTATGTTGGCAAGTTGGAGTAGCTGCTTGGACTACTCAAGCCTGATTGCACTCTATAGCAATTATAAAAGTAATGATAACGCCTGGTGGGGCGTGGTGTTAAGGGAGCCCGTCGTACGCGGGTGGGGAGCGGTCTCCTACCTCAACTGGACAAGCTACCGGCCGCGTGCGGTTGACGACGACCTGCAACGCAAAGAGCGACCGAAGGGGGAGTCGAACCCCCGACTCTTCATCCTCAAGCGATCTGGTCTACCAGCTAGACCATGTACATCACTGAAAGGGGCTATAGTAATTCTAGGCTACAAGGTGGGATGGTAACCTATAGATGGTTGACCAAACGACATTGTTTTTTATTCAGATTTACTTTGGCAAGTTTGAGTAGGTTAACTTGGACTACTCAAGCCTGACTTCAGGGAAGCTTAGTAGCCACATCCTGTAGTCGGCAAACCGTCGCTGACTTAAGCTCTACTACCTAGATGGCCAGATCGCTTAATGGTTGAATGCGCAAGATGTGTACGTGTGGTGCGTGTGTGTAGGCGGCGTGTGTGCCGTGTAGGTGGTAGGGGCGTGTGGTGGCTGGTGGCAGGGGCGTGTGTGTGTGCGTGGTAGGGCGTGTGTGGCGTGGGGCTGGTGGCAGGGGCGTGTGTGCGTGTGTGCGGTAGGCTGGTGGCAGGGGCGTGTGTGCAGGGCGTGTGTGCGTGGTAGGCTGGTGGCAGGGGCGTGTGTGCGTGGTAGGCTGGTGGCAGGGGCGTGTGTGCGTGGTAGGCTGGTGGCAGGGGCGTGTGTGCGTGTCAAGTAGGCTGGTGGCAGGGGGCGTGTGGTGCGTGGTAGGCTGGTGGCAGGGGCGTGTGTGCGTGGTAGGCTGGTGGTGGCGTGTAGGGGCGTGTGTGCGTGGTAGGCTTGGTGGCAGGGGCGTGTGGTGCGTGGTAGGCTGGTGGCTGGTGAGGGGCGTGTGTGCTGGGGGCGTGTGTGCGTGGTAGGCTGGTGGCAGGGGCGTGTGTGCGTGGTAGGCTGGTGGCAGGAGCGTGTGTGTGTGGTAGGCTGGTGGCAGGTGGCGTTGTGTGCGGGGCGTGGCAGGGGGCGTGTGCGTGGTAGGCTGGTCGGCAAGGGCGTGTGTCGCGTGGTAGCTGGTGTTGGCAGGGGCGTGTGTGCGTGTAGGCTGGTGGCACGGGCTGTGTGGTGGTAGCGGCTGGTGGCAGGGGCGTGTGTGCGTTGTAGGCTGGTGGCATGGGGCGTGTTTTGCGTGTAGGGCGGTGTTTGTGTAGCGGTGGCAAGGGGCGTGTGTAACTGTGGTAGGCTGGTGCGTGTTGGTGCGTGGTAGGCTGGTGGCAGGGGGCGTGTGTGCGTGGTAGGCTGGTGGCAGGGGCGTGTGTGCGTGTGGTAGTGCCTGGTGGCGGGGGCGTGTGGTAGTGTGTGCGTGTGGGTGTAGTCTGTGTGGCATGGGCGTGTGTGTAGTGCTCTGGTGAAAATCATGTGTTGTGTGGGCTGTACTGCCGAAGAGGGCGTGGCTGGTGGTGGGTTGTCATGTGGTAGGCGCGTATCTAGCATGGCTAGATGCTTGAACAAATGGCTTCTTTAAAAAGAAGAAGCACCCCCTAAGAGAAAGAAATCATTTGTTTCGCGTTTACATTTTCCAGGTTAACTTGTTTGTACTTGCCGAAGAGGGCGAGCAGCCAAATTGCTGTGGCTGGAGCTTATGTAACAAAGTTCAAGGTTTACTGCAAAGTTTTCTTTCAGCTCGAGCAGCAGCTTCTAGGCAGCTTCCCTAAGCCAGCCACTGGGTTAAGCCCCTAAGCCAGACTGGGTTAAGCCCCAGCAGTTCTAGGCAGCTCCCTAAGCCAGCCACTGGGTTTTAAGCCCAGCAGTCGCTTCTAGGCAGCTCCCTAAGCCAGCCACTGGGTTAAGCCCCAAGATTTTGACAGTTTCATTGACAGCGGATTTGTAGCTTCCCAGACACACTAGGGCTGCATTATTTTTTTGCTGAATATGCGAGTCAGGGGAGCTGCCTATAAGCTGCTGCTCTTAGCTGAAAAGAAAAAAACACAAAGTTCAAAAGAACGCAAACGGCTCATCACCTCAATTGCTACCCTTTTAACCGCTCCCCGCCCAACGAGAGTGTCATATTCTATGATTTGCGCCCCCCACTTGGCCAACTCATAACCTTATATTTTTGGTTTCAACCTAAAAACGGCTCATCTAACTTCTCAATTGCGAGGCCCTTAACGCCCCCCCAACAGAGTTCCTATTCTTTTGATGCGTGCGCCCCCCCCTTGGCAACCTGATATTTTTTTGTTTCAACGCTAAAAACGGGCTCATCATCTCAATTGCTATTCCCCTTAACCGCCCCCAACAGAGTTCCTATTCTTTGAGTATACGTGCTGGGCACCCCACTTGGTTGGGCAGCTACCGCCCCCCAGTTTACCTTATATTTTTCGTTTCAACCTAAAACAGCTCAGCACCTTCAATTGCGATGCACACCCCTTTGCCGCCCCACAGCGCTAAGCGACTCATTCGGTTGGGTGTGTGCGTCCCGCCTGGGCAAGCCGCTTATCTCTTTTGGACGTGCAGACCGCCTTGGTTACCATCACATGCCAGCCGGCCACCCACATTCCTGCATTAAAGAGAATGTGGGTTGGTGAGGAGGTGGTAATGGTGGTGGTGGTGGTGATGGTGATGATGGCTGATGTGTCCCACCCAAGGCAGCCCGGAGCTTGTATTTTGGGACGTGCAGACCCTTGGTCGCCATCGCATGCCAGCCGGCCACCCTCATTCCTGCATTAAAAATAATGTGGGTTGGTGTGGTGGTGGTGATGATGCTGACTGCGACCCCGCCCAGCAAGCTTTGTCTTTTTGGATGTGCATACCCTTGGTCTGCCCATCATATTCCAGCCAGCCACCCATATTCCTGCACCGAAGAGGGATAGAGCGATGGTGTTGTTGTAGTTGTTGGTGGTGGTGATGGTGATGTTGCTGACTTCGTCCCACCCAAGGCAAGCTTGTCTTCTTGGACATGCTAACACTTGGTGCCATCATTCCTGCGCTGAAAAGGGATAGAGCGTTGTGTTGTTTGTTGTTGATTGTTGTTGTTGGTGGTGATGTTGCTGACTTTGTTCCACCCAAGGCAAGCTTGTCTTCTTGGACATGCTACATTGGTCGCCATCATTCTGCACCGGAAGAGGGATAGAGCGTTGTTGTTGTATAGCCTCAACTAAGCAGAGACACCACGGTTACACCGGTCACACTGGCGGTGGAGGAGGAGGAGGAGCAATTTAACCTAAGGGTTCTGCGCCCGTGAGCGCCCTTGGGCGACGCCACGCGGCGTTGCGCATGACCTGCGGATGCCGCATGGAAGCTTCGAGACGCAGAAGACCGAGACCCAGACGGAGACCGAAACCGAGACCCAGACCGAGACCCAGACCCGCCCAGACCCAGACCAGACCAGATCGAGACGAGACCAGACGCACGACCCAGACCGCCCAGTCCCGTCCAGACCGCAGACCGATACACAGACCCAGACCGATACACAGACCGATACCCCGAGGCACAGACGATACACAGACCCAAGAACGAGACCCAGACCAGACCAATACCCAGACGACGATTTGTGTTGCACAGACCCAGACCGAGACACAGGCCCACGAAACCACGAGTTCGTGCGAGAGGTGACCGCCCGATAGGGGACCGATACCCAGACCGATACCAGACCGAGACCTAGATCGAGACCGAGACCAGACGAGACCCACGAACCCACGACCTCGCGCGAGAGGTGACCGCCCTATCGGGGCGGTCACCTCTAGTTGGTGGTGGTGGTGGTGATGGTGATGGTGGTAGTGGTGATGGTGATGTTGCTGACTTCGTCCCACCCAAGGCAAGCTTGTCTTCTTGGACATGCAGACACTTGGTCGCCATCATTCCTGCACTGAAGAGGGATAGAGCGTTTTGTTGTTGTTGTTGTTGTTGTTGTTGTTGTTGTTGGTGGTGGTGGTGGTCGTGATGGTGATGTTGCTGACTTCGTCCCACCCAAGGCAAGCTTGTCTTCTTGGACATGCAGACACTTGGTCGCCATCATTCCTGCACCGAAGAGGGATAGAGCGTTGTTGTTGTTGTTGTTGTTGTTGTTGTTGTTGTTGTCGTTGTGGTGGTGATGGTGATGTTGCTGATGTTTGTCCCCCAAGGCAAGCTTGTCTTACTTGGACATGCAGACACTTGGTCGCCATCAAAATTGCTGCACCCGAAGAGGGATAGAGCGATGGTGTTGTTGTAGTTGTAGTTGTTGGTGATGGTGATGTTGCTGACTTCGTCCCACCCAAGGCAAGCTTGTCTTCTTGGACATGCAGACACTTGGTCGCCATCATTCCTGCACCGAAGAGGGATAGAGCGTTGTTGTTGTTGTTTGGTGTGGTGGTGGTGATGGTGATGTTGCTGACTTCGTCCACCCAAGGCAGCTTGTCTTCTTGGACATGCAGACACTTGGTCGCCATCATTCCTGCACCGAAGAGGGATAGAGCGTTGTTGTTGTTGTTGTTGGTGGTGGTGGTGACGGTGGTGGTGGTGGTGGCATCGGTGGTGGTGGGGGTAAAGGTGGTGGCGGTGGTAGTGGTGATGAGGCTGACTGTGTTGATGTATATGCAGGTGTTGTTGTCTGTTGTGTTAGTTGTGCTTGTGTAGCCAACTGGTCACCAACACATGCCAGCCACCCACATTCCTACGTCAAAAGGGAATAAGCGTTGGTGTGGCAGTGGTGGTGGTGATGATACTGACTGTGTTGATGGATATGCAGCTGTTTTTGTCTGTTGTGTCAGTTGTGGTCGTGCAGCAGACTGGCCAAACATGCCAGCCACCCACATTCCTATGTCAAGGAGATAGGGGTATGATGCTCACTCATGGCTTAAATCACAATTAAATTATCATCCCAGATGAGATGATGATTTAATTATATTGTAGAATTGGCCAACCCCTGGACTGTAACATCAATCCATCCACCCATCCATCCACCCATCCATCCATCCATCCATACACAGAGACACATATATGATACTCACTCAAGGAAAGATCCCAATCCGACAAGATGGACTGTAACATACATACACACATACATATCCATCCATCCATCCATCCATCCATCCATACAAGGACATGTGTATATGACACTCACGCATGGATAGATCCCAATCAGACAAGATGCGCACTCCCCTGCCCCTCGGAGAGCGTCTCATCAAGCACCAACATGAAGATAGGCAGAGCGCCTGATGCCATAGGGCCATACTCCACCTGATAGTGTGTGTTTTTGTGTGGTGTGTGTGTGTGTGTGTGTGGTGTGTGTGTGTGTGGTGTGTGTGTGTGTGTGTGTGTGTGTGGGGGGGGGGTGTGGGGGGGGCGCGGGGGGTAGCAGTAGGCAATAAAGAGCGCTGGAGCCATAGGGGCCATATCCACTGATAGTGTGTGTGTGTGTGTTGTGTTTGGGGGGGGTGGGTGGGTGGGGGGGGTAACATGCAGTACGGCAGAGCGCCTGGCAGCCATAGGGGCCATATCCACCTGATAGTGTTTGTGTGTGTGTGTGATGTGCCTTAGTTGCGCGGGGGACGCGGGGGCATCAGGGTGCCTGGGGGAAGGTATGCAGTAGGCAGAGCCGCTGGCAGCCATACGGGAAAGCCACTAGGGGCCATATCACCTTGATAGTGTGTGTGTGTTGTGTGTGTGGTGTGTGTGTTGTGTGGGGTGTGACTATGATGAGGGGGGGGGGGAGAGCGGGGGGGGCAGCAAGGCGGTGCAGACAAGACGCGGGGGAGCGCCATGGTAGGGCGCTGGGGGGGGGGGGTGTGATGGTCCGCTGAGCGGGGGGAGCGGGGGGGGGGGACGGGGGGGTACTGCGACGGTAGGCAAGCGCTGGCGAGCCATAGGGGCCATATCGCACCTGCTAGTTGTTGTTTGTGGTGTTGTGTAGTGTGTGTCGGTGTTGTGGTGTGGCTGGTGTGTGTAGGGGGGGGGTGGGGGGGGGGGGGGTGTCGCATATCCGCCCCGGCTAGCGCAGGCGCTCTGACACGCAGCACATACGCGGGCCATCATTCGCCACCCTGAGAGTCGCGTAGTGCTGGGAGAGAGCGGTCGACGGTGGGCACGTGCGCGCGTGCCAGGCGGCTAGAGTCATCTGAGTTGTAGAGCCAAACATGACTGGAGCATACGCGGTGCCATATCGCACACTGAGCAGTTCGTGTGTGTGGGTGGGGGTGTGGGTTAGGGGCTAGGGCGCCTACGCGGGTGCACGCGACGGCTAGGCCTAGTATTGCTCTGTAGGCCGAGGCACCTGACAGCCATCAGGGGTGCCACCTATACGACCTTTACCATCGCAAGCACAGTCGTGTCGTGCTCCTTGCTGGAGCGGGGTGGGCGGTGGGGGTGGGGGGCACCTAGTAGCTATGCCAGGGTACGGCCGAGACGCGCCTGACAGCCATAGGGGCAGTATCCCACTGAGAGTGGTTACATAGTGAAAATTTGTTACGCCTTGAACACGCGGCTGAGGTTTGAAGAAACTTCCCGTTGCTTTCATGGGGACTGGCTACTGGGGGTCTGATTTCGCAGACCGCTACAGCGCCTGATAGCCATTGGAGCCATTATAACCTGAGAGCGAACATGAAAATTTTACGAGTCTCATCCAAGCCACAACATGGAGATAGGCAGAGGCGCCTGACAGCATAGGGGCCATAATCCCTGAGAGTGTGTGTGTGTGTTTGTGTGTGTGTGGTGTGTGTGTTGTGGGGGGGGGGGGGGGGGGGAGGGGTAGCGTATGCTGTAGGCAGAGCGCCTGACAGCCATAGGGGCCATAATCACGCGGAGTTTGTGTGTGTGTTTGTTGTGTGTGTTTGTGTTGTGTGTGTGTGTGTGGTGTGGGGGGGGGGGGGGGTCCCTGTAGGCAATAGGCAGACTCGCCTGACAGCCATAGGGGCCATAATCACCGGAATTGTGTGTGTGTTTGTGTGTGTGTTTGTGTGGTGTGGGTGTGTGGGTGTGTGGTGTGTGGTGGTGTGTGTGTGTGTGGGGGGGGGGGGGGGGTCCTGTAGGCAATAGGCAGAGCGCTGACAGCCATAGGGGCCATATCACGGAGATTGTGGTGTGGTGGTTTGTTGTGTGTGTTTGGTGGGTGGTGTGTTTTGTTGTGTGTGTGGTGTGTGTGGTGGTGTGTGTGGGGGGGGGGGGGGTCCTGAGGCATTAGGCAGAGGCCTGACAGCCATAGGGGCCATTACTCACCGGAGATTGTGTGTGTTTTGTGTGTGTGTTTTGTGTGTGTGGTTGTGTGTGTGGGTGTGTGGTTGTGTGTGGGGGGGTCCTGTAGGCAATAGGCAGAGCGCCTGACAGCCATTAGGGGCCATAATCACGGAGATTGTGTGGTGTGTTTGTGTGTGTGTTTGTGTTGTGTGTGTGTGTGTGTGTGTGTGTGGGGGGGGGGGGGTCCTGTAGGCAATAGGCAGAGCGCCTGACAAGCCATAGGGGCCAATAATTACCGAGATTGTGTGTGTGTTTGTCGTGTGTGTTTGTTGTGTCGGGTGTGTGTGTGTGGGGGGGGGGGGGTCCTGTAGGCAATAGGCCAGAGCGCCTGACAGCCATAGGGGCATAAATCCCGGAGATTGTGTGTGTGTTTGTGTGTGTGTTTGTGTGTGGTGTGTGTGTGTGGGGGGTGTGTGTGTGTGGGGGGGGCCGGCGAGTGTGCGGGGTGGGGGGGGTCCTGTAAGCGCAATAGGCAACGAGCGCCTGACAGGCCCATAGGGGCCATTAACTCACCGTAGGAGATTGTTTGTGAGGTGGTGTTGTGTGTGGGTGTGGGGGGGGGGGGGGTCCTGTAGGTGCCGGCACGTAGAGTCAAGGGAGCGTCGGCCCGCTCCCCGGTCGACGCAACTTCTCCCAAACAGATTAGAGGGGCTATAATCCACCGGATGATATTCGTGTGTTCCGTGTAAACTTTCTGGTAGTGTGTAGTAGTGCAGCTGTTGTGTGTGGTTGTGTCGTCAGGTGTCGTGTGGGTTTGTGTGTCGGAGAGGGGGAGGGGGGCAGGGGGGGGCGGGGGTCCTAGTAGGGACGCAAAGAGATGAGAGGTCAAGGCACAAGACTGCGTTGTCCTTTTGACTAGCCA